>JALDNG010000036.1:3135000-3157462 GCA_024349245.1 Neodontobutis hainanensis
TCATTGGTCTACTGCAGTGGTTTGTCCTTTCCTTAAACTGAGCTTTGTTCAGTTCAGTGAACAGCTGCAGAGTCAGAGTCAGGATGATGAATGTACGAACACCAGCCACTAAATACTCCATAATTACACAGATTCATCACACCTGTGTCCACACTACAGCTAATATCACTTAGAACAGTTTAAAACTGTTTCATTAACCTAAAACCTTCTCAAATCCACCTAAAACATGTAAAGTACTGAGTCTCAGCTTGATTATTAATAATCCTGCATTTTTCAAAGCGCTGCTGGGTTTTCTTCTGGGTTTAACCCAGATCTCAGAGTTCAGACGCACCTCGAATACATCGCAGGTTGGGATAATAACCATCTGACACTGTCTGTTTTACTCTTCACTTTATTTATTTATTCACATTTTTTTTGAGGATTAATCCCTTGAGATGAATATTCTCGTTTTCGAGGGGGTCCTCTTGCTCACATTCATTCACTAGGGACACTTTAGAGTTGCCAATTGACCTGTACATACATGTGTTTGTACGGTGGGAGGAAGCTGGAGTACCTGGAGAGAACCCACAGTAACACGCGGAGGACATTCAGACTCCTCACCGAAATACCGGAGTCGGTCTCTGTTAACCAGAGAAAACTCTATAAAGCCTCACTTCAGCTGGAGTCTGAGGAGGAGGTGATTTAATGAAGGCTTAGACTCTGACACAGATCCACCAGCCGAGATCCACCAAGTGACATGGCCGAGAGAGAAATGTGTGGGCAGAAACCATCAGCCCCAGCTCCAGAGAAAACAACATCTGAGGTCGACAGGAGAGAACTACATCCGTCTGAGGTCGACCGGAGAGAACTACATCCGTCTGAGGTCGACCGGAGAGAACTACATCCGTCTGAGGTCGACCGGAGAGAACTACATCCGTCTGAGGTCGACCGGAGAGAACTACATCCGTCTGAGGTCGACAGGAGAGAACTACATCCGTCTGAGGTCGACCGGAGAGAACTACATCCGTCTGAGGTCGACCGGAGAGAACTACATCCGTCTGAGGTCGACCGGAGAGAACTACATCCGTCTGAGGTCGACCGGAGAGAACTACATCCGTCTGAGGTCGGCGGAGAGAACTACATCCGCCTGAGGTCGACGGAGAGAACTACATCCGCTGAGGTCGACCGGAGAGAACTACATCCGCCTGAGGTCGACCGGAGAGAACTACATCCGCCTGAGGTCGCATCGGAGAGAACTACATCCGCCTGAGGTCGACCGGAGAGAACTACATCCGTCTGAGGTCGACCGGAGAGAACTACATCCGTCTGAGGTCGACAGGAGAGAACTACATCCGTCTGAGGTCGACCGGAGAGATCTACATCCGTCTGAGGTCGACAGGAGAGAACTACATCCGTCTGAGGTCGACAGGAGAGAACTACATCCGTCTGAGGTCGACCGGAGAGAACTACATCCGTCTGAGGTCGACCGGAGAGAACTACATCCGTCTGAGGTCGACAGGAGAGATCTACATCCGTCTGAGGTCGACCGGAGAGAACTACATCCGTCTGAGGTCGCATCGGAGAGAACTACATCCGCCTGAGGTCGACCGGAGAGAACTACATCCGTCTGAGGTCGACCGGAGAGAACTACATCCGTCTGAGGTCGACAGGAGAGAACTACATCCGTCTGAGGTCGACCGGAGAGAACTACATCCGTCTGAGGTCGACCGGAGAGAACTACATCCGTCTGAGGTCGACCGGAGAGAACTACATCCGTCTGAGGTCGACCGGAGAGAACTACATCCGTCTGAGGTCGACAGGAGAGAACTACATCCGTCTGAGGTCGACCGGAGAGATCTACATCCGTCTGAGGTCGACAGGAGAGAACTACATCCGTCTGAGGTCGACAGGAGAGAACTACATCCGTCTGAGGTCGACCGGAGAGAACTACATCCGTCTGAGGTCGACCGGAGAGAACTACATCCGTCTGAGGTCGACAGGAGAGATCTACATCCGTCTGAGGTCGACAGGAGAGAACTACATCCGTCTGAGGTCGACCGGAGAGAACTACATCCGTCTGAGGTCGACAGGAGAGAACTACATCCGTCTGAGGTCGACCGGAGAGAACTACATCCGTCTGAGGTCGACCGGAGAGAACTACATCCGTCTGAGGTCGACCGGAGAGAACTACATCCGTCTGAGGTCGACCGGAGAGAACTACATCCGCCTGAGGTCGACCGGAGAGAACTACATCCGTCTGAGGTCGACCGGAGAGAACTACATCCGTCTGAGGTCGACCGGAGAGAACTACATCCGTCTGAGGTCGACCGGAGAGAACTACATCCGTCTGAGGTCGACCGGAGAGAACTACATCCGTCTGAGGTCGACCGGAGAGAACTACATCCGTCTGAGGTCGACCGGAGAGAACTACATCCGTCTGAGGTCGACCGGAGAGAACTACATCCGTCTGAGGTCGACCGGAGAGAACTACATCCGTCTGAGGTCGACCGGATAAAACTACAATCAAAATAAGCCTGGATTTAACTCAACAAACTAATGTTGTGGTGCTCGGCTGCTCTTCAGGAACATGAACATGAAAAAAACAAACATGTTTCAACTTTAAAGACTGCAGTAAAAATCACGTCTGGACCTGGATTACAGCCGAAAGGACACTTCAGAAACTGTTCGATAGGATCAGCCTCGAGGAGGATTTACTGCGTTTACTCTGGGTTAATTTCCCAAAAGACTTTATTAAAATAAAACCTCAGCAGAAACACCTCACCTTCTGACAATACACAGGCCTGGTTCAAACTTGGTTTAGTACCGGTTCAGACCTGGTTTAGACCTTGGTTAGTCCTGGATTACACCTGATTTAGACACAGCTTTAGTCTTGGTTTATTCCTGGTTTAGGTCTGGTTAAGACCCTGTTTAAACACGGTTTAGGCCTGGTTTATACATGGTTTAGTCCTGGTTTAGACCTGTTTTAGTCCTGGTTTAGACCAGGTTAGGCTCCAGAGGTCACAAAAAAAAGAGTAATTTAAAATCCTTGTATTGATCCACCTCTGTGACTGTGATGCCCCCTTGTGGACACTGAAGGGAAAATACCAGACATTTTATTCATTGTCACAGTTATAAATGACAACATTAGAGAAACGAAAAAGAAACAACACCAAAGAAATATAAATGTAAATGTGAAGGACCTTTCGTTATCAGCAGACCTGCAACAAAACTCAAATTATGAGAGTGCACAAATCTGGACCACGACTATATCTGGTCTAAACAAATTTTTTGATTTGAAGATCACTTTTGAAGCTTGTTAAGGCCTTGCTTTGGGAAATTATGTTTAGTGCATCTCAAGATAAAGAAATAAAAAGAGAGGCAGCAGTTTTTAGTTCTTATGACTTTGAGGACAGCTTTGGACTTTCTTTTTTCTCTATCTGACTTTTATAAGCCCCTGGTAGGGTCTCCCAAGGCAAACAGGTTCTAGGTGACGGGCCAGACAAAAAGCGGTTCAAAACCCTCTATGGAAAATAAAATATCAAGGACTGTGACGTCGCCCGTTATGGCAACCAGGGCCCCGCAAGGGGCCGGTGCAATGTGGATTGGGTGGCAGTCAAAGGCCTCGACTTTCCCCGGAAACGGAATCTGGCTCTAGGGACATGGAATGTCACCTCGCTGGCGGGAAGGAGCCTGAGCTTGTGCGGGAGGTTGAGAGATACCGACTAGAGATAGTCGGGCTCACCTCCACGCACAGCTTGGGCTCTGGAACCCACCTCCTCGAGAGAGGCTGGACTCTCCACTACTCTGGAGTTGCCTGTGGTGAGAGGCGGTGGGCCGGTGTGGGTTTGCTCATTGCCCCCCGGCTCAGCACATGTGTTGGAGTTCACCCCGGTGAACGAGAGGGTCGCTTCCCTGCGCCTTGGGGTCAGGGATAGGTCTCTCACTGTTGTTTGTGCTTACGGGCCAAATGGCAGTGCAGAGTACCCGGTCTTCTTGGAGTCTCTGGGAAGGGAGCTGGAAAGTGCTCCGACTGGGGACTCTGTCGTTCTACTGGGGGACTTCAACGCTCACGTGAACAGCTGGAGGGGCGTGATTGGGAGGAACAGCCCCCCGGATTTGAACCCGAGTATCTGTTATTGGACTTCTGTTCTAGTCACAGTTTGTCCATAACGAACACCATGTTCAAGCAGAAGGGTGTCCATCAGTGCACGTGGCACCAGGACACCCTAGGCCGGAGATCGATGGATGGATATAACAGTACCTCAAGTCTCTGGATGTTGTAGGGCTGTCTTGGTTGACACGCCTCTACAAGGGCTGGGCGATATATCGATAGACGAGATATGGAATTAGACCATATCGCATATATCAGTATAGTTCAAATTTGCACTGCTCCCCGCGCCACCGGCCCTCCTCTTTGAGGGGGGGTGGGGGCAGGCACAGAGCCACTCTTCAACAAACCTGGAGGAAGCAACTACGTCTCTGGAGCGCACGGAGGAATTGGTTAGTAAAAGAAAAAGCAGTGGGCAACAACATCACGTTATTTGTAGGGAGTGCTATAAACAAGTTATAGCCAGGAGTGGAAGCACTACAAATCTTTTTCACCACCTAAAACAGTGGCACAAACTGCAGAACGAAGAGTCTTTGAAACTGCGCGCTGCAGAAGCCACAGCCGCAAGCCATCGACAACTCGAAAAAGCTCCAGCCCCGAAACAAAGCTTACTGCAAACTTCATTTTCCTGCAATGTGCCTTATGAAAAGAAAAGTGTCAAGTGGTGTACTATAACTAAAGCCGTGTCCTATAACATGGACCCTAACCCTATGGACCCGAGATATGAGCTTCCCAGTCGCAACTTTGCACGAGAAGCACTGCCACAAATGTACACTGAAATCAGACAGAGCCTTACTGTCCGGCTCGCTAACGTGACCCATATTGTGTTGCCCAGCGTTGGTCGAGCAGGACGTGTGAGCCTTACATGAGCGAGTTCTTATTTAGTTATTCCCCAGGATCACACCGGTGAGCACATAGCTGAGGCCCTGCAGGACGCAATTGCAAGCTGGAAACTCCAAGAAAAGTATCTGGTTGCTATAACAACCGACAGCGGGGGCAACACCGTCAAAGCTGTTGAGCTGGACGAGCTCAGGATGCAGTGCTTCGGTCACAGACTGCACGTGGCTATTGGTGAGTGCAGTGTTGTAAGGAGTATTCAGATATTTTATTTAATCAAAAACATATTAAAATGTTAGTTTTTCCTTATTTTGCTTTGTGTGTCTCTCTGCAACTTTGTGTTTATGCTGCTGTCTTGGCCAGGTGTCCGTTGAAATGGAGGATGTATTGTTAAATATAGGTTAAATAGATTAATAAAACACAAAACTTAAAGTGCTAAATGTAAAATCATTTACAAAAGAGAATGGTAGATTTCAGAATCATATTTATTAGTTTTCCGTTATTGGATAAGAATTAGTGATGCATTGATGTATTTAGCACTTTAACAGCGGGTAAAGGTGAGGTAATTTTGACTTTAAAATGCTGGTTAGCCTGTTGTTATCATCAAGGTAACATATATTAGCTATTATGATAGACTATAGTTTTTTCTCTGGATTGAAAATGACAAACTGCAAAGTAACTAGAAACAAAGTTCAAAGTATACATAAATGCCTAAACATTGTGGAGTTTTTAGTAGAAATATGAAATAGCATTAAAAAATAGCACAAATATTAAATACTAAGAACAACAACAAGAACGCAACACGAGTAAATGTACACTTTGACTAAACATTTGCTCTCACTTAGCGGAAAAAATATCGGGATATATATCGTACATCGATATTCAGCCTAAATATATCGGGATATGACTTTTTGTCCATATCGCCCAGCCCTAGCGGTCGGGGACAGTACCTCTGGACTGGTGGTCCCTCTTTTTAAGAAGAGGAGTCTGGTTTGGGAACCACAGGATCTCGTCTCTGCTTTTTGCAGATGATGTTGTCCTGTTGGCTCCATCAGGCCAGGACCTTCAGCTGCACTGGGACGGTTTGCAGCCGAGTGTGAAGCGGCTGGGATGAGGATCAGCACCTCCAAGTCTGAGACCATGGTTCTCAGTCGGAAAAGGGTGGCTTGTCCCCTTCAGGTTGGTGGAGAGCTCCTGCCTCAAGTATCTTGGGGTCTTGTTCACGAGTGAGGAAAGGAAGGAGCGTGAGATCGACAGACGGATCAGAGCAGCTTCTGCAGTGATGCGGTCGATGTACCGGTCTGTCGTGGTGAAGAAGGAGCTGAGCTGTAAGGCAAAGCTCTCGATTTACCAGTCGATCTACGTTCCTACTCTCACCTAAGGTCATGAGCTTTGGGTCATGACCGAAAGAACAAGATCCCAGATACAAGCGATGGAAATGAGAGACCCGCAGAGTGGCGGGGCGCTCCCTTAGAGATAAGGTGGAGAGATCGATCACTCGGGAGGAGCTCAAAGTAGAGTCGCTTCTCCTCCACATCGAGAGGAGCAGCTGAGGTGGCTCGGGCATCTGTTTCAGACGCCTCCTGGACGCCTCCCTAGGGAGGTGTTCTGGGCATGTCCCACCGGGAGGAGACCTGGGGAAGACCTAGGACACGCTGGAGGGACTTTGTCTCTCGGCTGGACCTGGGAACACCTCGGTATCCCCCCGGAAGAGCTGGAGGAGGTGTCTGGGGAGGGGGAAGTCTGGGCATCTCTGCTTAGACTGCTGCCCCCGCGACCCGGCCCCGGATAAGAAGTAGAAGATGGATGGACTTTTATAAACTCTGACACTGATAAAACTAATACAAATATTTATTTACTGAATGAGTTTAGTTTTGAAAAAGCCGTTTGTGAAGATGCTGGTGTTTCCATGGAAACGCTTCTTAAAGAGACAGAGACCGCCTTCAGTCAAATTATTAAAAAAATCTTTAAAGATGGTTTAGACCTGGTTTAGTCCTAGTTTAGACCTGGTTTAGTCCTAGTTTAGACCTGGTTTAGTCCTAGTTTAGACCTGTTTTAGACCTGGATTAGACCTGGTTTAGTCCTAGTTTAGACCTGGTTTAGTCCTAGTTTAGACCTGGTTTAGTCCTAGTTTAGACCTGGTTTAGTCCTAGTTTAGACCAGTTTTAGACCTGGATTAGTCCTAGTTTAGACCTGGTTTAGTCCTAGTTTAGACCAGTT
The DNA here is from genome assembly GCA_024349245.1 of Neodontobutis hainanensis. Lineage (NCBI taxonomy): Eukaryota > Metazoa > Chordata > Actinopteri > Gobiiformes > Odontobutidae > Neodontobutis > Neodontobutis hainanensis. The sequence continues at coordinate 3,142,145 of JALDNG010000036.1, forward strand.
TTAGACCTGGATTAGACCTGGTTTAGTCCTAGTTTAGACCTGGTTTAGTCCTAGTTTAGACCTGGTTTAGTCCTAGTTTAGACCTGTTTTAGACCTGGATTAGACCTGGTTTAGTCCTAGTTTAGACCTGGTTTAGTCCTAGTTTAGACCTGGTTTAGTCCTAGTTTAGACCTGGTTTAGTCCTAGTTTAGACCAGTTTTAGACCTGGATTAGTCCTAGTTTAGACCTGGTTTAGTCCTAGTTTAGACCAGTTTTAGACCTGGATTAGACCTGGTTTAGTCCTAGTTTAGACCTGGTTTAGTCCTAGTTTAGACCTGGTTTAGTCCTAGTTTAGACCTGTTTTAGACCTGGATTAGACCTGGTTTAGTCCTAGTTTAGACCTGGTTTAGTCCTAGTTTAGACCTGGTTTAGTCCTAGTTTAGACCTGGTTTAGTCCTAGTTTAGACCAGTTTTAGACCTGGATTAGTCCTAGTTTAGACCTGGTTTAGTCCTAGTTTAGACCAGTTTTAGACCTGGATTAGACCTGGTTTAGTCCTAGTTTAGACCTGGTTTAGTCCTAGTTTAGACCTGTTTTAGACCTGGATTAGACCTGGTTTAGTCCTAGTTTAGACCTGGTTTAGTCCTAGTTTAGACCTGGTTTAGTCCTAGTTTAGACCAGTTTTAGACCTGGATTAGACCTGGTTTAGTCCTAGTTTAGACCTGGTTTAGTCCTAGTTTAGACCTGTTTTAGACCTGCATTAGACCTGGTTTAGACCTAGTTTAGACCTGGATTAGACCTGGTTTAGACCTAGTTTAGACCTGTTTTAGACCTGGATTAGACCTGGTTTAGACCTAGTTTAGACCTGTTTTAGACCTGCATTAGACCTGGTTTAGACCTAGTTTAGACCTGTTTTAGACCTGGTTTAGACCTGGTTTAGACCTGGTTTAGACCTAGTTTAGACCTGGATTAGACCTGGTTTAGACCTGTTTTAGACCTGGATTAGACCTGGTTTAGTCCTGGTTTAGTCCTAGTTTAGACCTGGTTTAGTCCTAGTTTAGACCTGTTTTAGACCTGGATTAGACCTGGTTTAGACCTGGTTTAGACCTAGTTTAGACCTGGATTAGTCCTAGTTTAGACCTGTTTTAGACCTGGATTAGACCTGGTTTAGTCCTAGTTTAGACCTGGATTAGACCTGGTTTAGACCTGGTTTAGTCCTAGTTTAGACCTGTTTTAGACCTGGTTTAGACCTGTTTTAGACCTGGTTTAGTCCTAGTTTAGACCTGTTTTAGACCTGGATTAGACCTGGTTTAGTCCTAGTTTAGACCTGGTTTAGTCCTAGTTTAGACCTGGTTTAGTCCTAGTTTAGACCAGTTTTAGACCTGGATTAGACCTGGTTTAGTCCTAGTTTAGACCTGGTTTAGACCTGCATTAGACCTGGTTTAGACCTAGTTTAGACCTGGATTAGACCTGGTTTAGACCTAGTTTAGACCTGTTTTAGACCTGGATTAGACCTAGTTTAGACCTGTTTTAGACCTGTTTTAGACCTGGATTAGACCTGGTTTAGTCCTAGTTTAGACCAGTTTTAGACCTGGATTAGACCTGGTTTAGTCCTAGTTTAGACCTGGTTTAGTCCTAGTTTAGACCTGTTTTAGACCTGGATTAGACCTGGTTTAGTCCTAGTTTAGACCTGGTTTAGTCCTAGTTTAGACCTGGTTTAGTCCTAGTTTAGACCTGTTTTAGACCTGGATTAGACCTGGTTTAGACCTAGTTTAGACCTGGATTAGACCTGGTTTAGACCTAGTTTAGACCTGTTTTAGACCTGGATTAGACCTGGTTTAGTCCTAGTTTAGACCTGTTTTAGACCTGGATTAGACCTGGTTTAGTCCTAGTTTAGACCTGGTTTAGTCCTAGTTTAGACCTGTTTTAGACCTGGATTAGACCTGGTTTAGACCTAGTTTAGACCTGGATTAGACCTGGTTTAGTCCTAGTTTAGACCAGTTTTAGACCTGGATTAGTCCTAGTTTAGACCTGGTTTAGTCCTAGTTTAGACCAGTTTTAGACCTGGATTAGACCTGGTTTAGTCCTAGTTTAGACCTGGTTTAGTCCTAGTTTAGACCTGTTTTAGACCTGGATTAGACCTGGTTTAGTCCTAGTTTAGACCTGGTTTAGTCCTAGTTTAGACCTGGTTTAGTCCTAGTTTAGACCTGTTTTAGACCTGCATTAGACCTGGTTTAGACCTAGTTTAGACCTGGATTAGACCTGGTTTAGACCTAGTTTAGACCTGTTTTAGACCTGGATTAGACCTGGTTTAGACCTGGTTTAGACCTGCATTAGACAAAAGTTTAAACAGAGATAATAATAGAACGGTAAAAACACATTTATTTTGGTCTGACTCTGGATCCTCAGAGGTTTAAGTTCTCTGACCACACTGCTGTCTCAGTCTCAGTGGGAGGAAGAAGAGGAGGAAGAAGAGGAGGGAGAGGAGGAGGAGTCTGGTTTAATGCAGAGTCAGAGAATGGAGGGGTTTTATTCACAAAGTAAGAGCCCACTGCTCTGTCTCAGGAACAGCTGCATGTTTTCTGACTTAATTGAAAAAAACATTGTCTCCAGTGAGGATTCTCTTTCATCCAATCAGCTGACAGGGTTCAGCTCCTCCTTTTGGAAACTAGACCCTTTTGGGACCTGGGGCCGAGTGACCCAAAGTAGATTTGGGTTCAGTACATTTTTAAACCCTTCTCTGAGTTTTTCCAGTTCTCTTTAGACCAAGAGGACCACAGAGGGACACCTGAAACAGATTTCCCAGAGGCATTAATAAAGTCCTGCTCCTTTAGTCATGGACTCGGTTAAGCTCTGATCCAAAGGTTTCTGCAGAATGTTTGTTTGCTTAAGCTGCCTCACAGTCTGTCGTTCAGCTGTTGTTTTCTAGAGAAATGTTGAACATGTAAGAGTCCTTTTGGTTTTTGAGTCTCGTGTCTGAGACCAGGACCAGCTCTGTTCAGAGAAAACAAAGAGCTTTTAATCCCAGACATGGTTCTCATTTGAACTGCCTCAGTGTCAGACTAAAGAGTGTTGGAGTGTTGATCCTACACTTCATTACACTCCTCCTTTTCTCTCAGTCTCTGTGTGTAATCTGCTGAATGAACCAGAACAACCCGGGAATACATTTATCTCTGTTTTGGGATTTTTTTTTGTAAAGAGCTCGTGGGGCGATGGAATCTTCGCATCTACACCGACCCGTCCCGTTCGCTCTGCCCGGGTTGGGGCTTCTCTTCCTCGGCTTGCTCTCGTGCCTCGCCTCGGCCTTTGACCTGGTCCTGCTGCACACTAACGACGTGCACGGCCGCGTGGAAGAGACCAGCAAGTTCTCGGGGAAGTGCAGCCGGGACACAGGGGGGTGTTTCGGCGGAGTGGCCCGCAGAGGGACGGCGGTGAGGCGGGCGCGTGAGGCCGAGAGCCCGGTGCTGCTGCTGGACGCCGGGGACCAGTTCCAGGGAACGGTCTGGTTCAACTTCTACCGAGGCTTAGAGGCGGCGCACTTCATGAACAGACTCCAGTACGACGCGATGGTGAGGTTTAATGACAGAGGCGTTCATTTATGGGACGTATTTGTATCTTATATTCAGATTATATAAGTTTGAATGTTTTATTGTGATAACTTGGAGCTGATTATTTTGTTCAAAGTAATTCCAAACCGTGTTTAGAGGAGGACGCCATGACGCGCTCAAACGCACGTGCTCCAAAATATCCAATTAATAAACTTTATTGTTCACAATACTAACTCAAAAACACTCATTATGCGCACGCGCGCACATACGTGAGTGAGTGGACAGGTGTGTGTCCTGCTTCCGTCGTCTCGTGACTCAGTGAACCAGGGCTAGCGGGCACGTGCGGACTTATTTTACTGCAGCGAGCTGTGTAAAAAAAAACTCTTTATGGAATCATTTCATTCAAGGTACGGAAGTTTTAATGTTTTCAAATTTAAAAAAAATCGAACCCATTCATCCATCAGCTTCAGCCTGATGAACAGAATGATCTGTAAACCTTTACAGAACGTTCAAGAAAACTGTCTGAGGTGATTTGAGTTTTGTGGTGCGTAGCCATCAGAAGAAGTGTACACTGGTCATTAATAAATACATAAATAAAAAATGGTAAAGCACTTTTCTGTACTTCTCGGTCACCCACAGCGCTGTACATTATGCTTCCATTTACCCCATTTACACCAAATTCTGTCCCAACCATCTGAACGTCGCAGCAGAAATGAAGACTCAATCTTCTATTCTGTCTGTGAAGGTTCTCAGTCATCCAGGTCATCTTGAAGAGAAGCATCTGGACTCGGTTTTCAAGGTGAAGACGTTTTGTCTCTAACTCCCTACAGTGTCCTACAGTGTCCTACAGGGGTCCCTCAGTGACTCAGTCCAGACAGAGTCTGAAAGCACAGCCCAAGTGGACAGAAGCCTGGTTTACAGGCCCCGGGCCCCGGGCCCCAAACTTCCTGCAGCCGTCATGTCATTCAGAGTTCTTACAGGGGGCGGGGCTAGATTATGTATAATCCTGTTCACCACCTCAGATCAATCTGATCAAAACTAAGCAAGGCTTATTTATTCAGTGTGTGACAAACCAGGACTACACCAGGACTACACCGGAACTACACCGGGTCTAAACCAGGACTACACCGGGACTACACCGAGACTACACCGGGTCTAAACCAGGACTACACCGGGACTACACCGGGACTACACCGGAACTACACCAGGACTACACCGGGACTACACCGGGACTACACCAGGACTACACCGGGTCTACACCAGGACTACACCGGGACTACACCGGAACTACACCAGGACTACACCGGGTCTAAACCGGGACTACACCAGGACTACACCGGGTCTAAACCAGGACTACAGCTGTGAAAGTGACTCCATCCTCTTTTTCTGAGTTTTTATTTAAACAGAGCATCATTCCCAGATTAAAACCTGTTCAAATCCAAGCAAACCCTTGGTTAAGTTCTCATTTAGTCCTTGTTTTAGTCCTTCCTGCTTTGACAGTAAATCCTGCCTTGTTCCTGTTTTTCTGTCTCTTCCAGGCGCTGGGGAACCATGAGTTTGATAACGGTCTGGAGGGCCTCCAGAAGCCCTTCCTGAAGCAGATAAACTGTTCCATCCTCAGCGCCAACATCAGGACGGACCCCGGCCTCCAGTCCTCGTTTGGACACTCGTACCTGCCCTACAAGGTCTTCGCTGTTGGAGAGGAGAGGGTCGCTGTCGTAGGATACACCTCCCAGGAGACTCCAGCTCTGTCTCGGCCAGGTCAGAGCGGGTTTTAGTTGGATTTGAATAGATGTCTCGTCAGAAAAAGTATCTGAGGATAAACCAAGTAAAACCCACAGAGATAATTAATAAAGTCTCATGAGTTTGTAGTTTAAGTTTATGAAGCCCCACCCTGGAGCCAGGCCCGGGGCCCGGCCAGGCTCACCCCGAGGGAGCGACTCCAGTACTCTGGAGTTACCCGCGGTGAGAGGCGGCGGGCTGGTGTGGGCTTCGGGTCGGGGACAGGTCTCTCACTGTTTGTGTTTACGGGCCAAGTGCAGAGTACCTTCTTGGAGTCTCTGGGAGGGGAGCTGGAAATAGCTTCGACCGGGGACTCCGTCGTTCTACTGGAGGACTTCAGCGCTCACGTGGGCAGCGACAGTGACACCTGGAGAGGTGTGATTGGGAGGAACGGCCCCCCGGATCTGAACCCGAGGGGTGTTCTGTTATTGGACTTCTGTGCTAGCAACAGTTTGTTTAACACCATGTTAAGTCCTAGGCCGGAGATCGATGATCGACTTTGTTTCATCTGACCTCTGCTCATATGTCTTAGACAGTGTTTAGGATGTTCCAAACATCTTTTCTTCCAGAATAACCTTTAGTGCCACATTTTTAAGCTTTAGCAAAAGACGTTAGCATCAATGCTAACGTTTTTCAGCGTTGGTCCATCATTGGTCCCGCCTCTTCCTGTTTGTGCTGACGCATCATTGATCCCGCCTCTTCCTGTTTGTGCTGACGCATCATTGATCCCGCCTCTTCCTGTTTGTGCTGACGCATCATTGGTCCCGCCTCTTCCTGTTTGTGTTGACTCATCATTGATCCCGCCTCTTCCTGTTTGTGCTGACGCATCATTGATCCCGCCTCTTCCTGTTTGTGCTGACGCATCATTGATCCCGCCTCTTCCTGTTTGTGTTGACACTTCATTGATCCCGCCTCTTCCTGTTTGTGTTGACACAGAGGTGAGCCCAGGGTTCACCTTGGTTTGGCTCGATACTAGAATCCAGCTGCAGCGCAAGGTTAACAAATACACCTTCTACAATAAAAAATGTCCTTTATTTGGGCTTAATTTAGTTTCAGGTTACTAAAATCTACAGAGTACCTGTCCAAAGATCTACCAGAGCTTTAAATATTTTGCAGGCTCTGCAGATGTTTATGCGGCGGATGTTTACAGCAGAAACAAAAACAGTAGACGAAGAAAAACCTGATCGAACCCTGGAAACTCCAGTTTGTTTGTCCTGATCCCACAGAGCCTCAGACCTGTTGAAATCCCGAGGTTTGTTTTAAACCCTCTGTTTAGAAAGAGTCGGAGAGGAGTTTACAGTTGAGGAGGATAACCTTGTGTTAGACCGACAGTCTTCATAAACCAAAGAAATACATTTAGAGAAAGATGAAAATTCAACAATTTACATGGAAATGTTTAAAGAAAAACCAATGAATGAACTGGAAATGTCAGAAATACATGAACGAGTTCCTTCTAAAACTATTTAGATGGATTTGAACAGGTTTTAGTTAAATTTAAAGTTTTATTTGGATTAGACCTCTGTAAATCTGTTTATAGCACAATTCAAAGTCCAGCTAAAACCAGATAAAACCTACCAATTTCTGTCAAAAAAATCAGCTTTACCACATTTTAAATCCAACTAAAACCTGTTCAGATCGCATTTTTCTGCCAGGTCGACTCAAGTCCTCCTAAGAAAGAGAGAAAGAGAAGCCTGTCCATGTTTCATTATAAAACTGTCTCGTGCTTTTTCTCGCAGGGCCTCACGTCCACTTTGAGGACGAGGTGAGCGCCCTCCAGCTGCAGGTGGACAAACTGCAGACACTGGGGGTGAATAAAATCATCGCTCTGGGTCACTCCGGCTTCAGCCGCGATCAGGTCATCGCCCGAAAGGTCAGAGGGGTCGACGTGGTGATCGGAGGTCACAGCAACACCTTTCTTTACTCAGGTACCAGTCCAGACCAGACCAATCCAGCCTAGTCCAGACCAGACCAATCCAAAGTAGACCAGACAATCTAGCCTAGTCCAGACCAGTCCAGACCAAACCAATCCAGAATAGACCAGACCAATCAAGACCGAAACAAACCAGTCTAGTCCAGACCAAACCATTACTGTCCATACCAGTACAGACCAATCCAGTCCAGACCAATCCAAACCAGTCCAGACCAAACCAGTACAGACCAATCAAGACCAGCTCAGACTAGACCAATCCAGACCAAACCAGTCTAGTCCAGACCAATCCAGCCTAGTCCAGACCAGACCAATCCTGCCTAGACCAGACCAATCCAAAGTAGACCAGGCCAATCCAGCCTAGTCCAGACCAGTCCAGACCAGACCAATCCAGAGTAGACCAGACAATCTAGCCTAGTCCAGACCAGTCCAGACCAAACCAATCCAGAGTAGACCAGACAATCTAGCCTAGTCCAGACCAGTCCAGACCAAACCAATCCAGAGTAGACCAGACCAATCAAGACCGAAACAAAACAGTCTAGTCCATACCAGTCCAGACCAAACCAGTCTAGTCCAGACCAACCCAGTATAGACCAATCAAGACCAGTCCAGACCAAACAAGTCTATTCCAGACTATTCAAGACCAGACCAGTATAGACCAATCCAGACTAGTCCAGACCAATCCATTCCAGTCCAGAACAATCAAGACCAGTCCAGACCAAACAAGTCTATTCCAGACTATTCAAGACCAGACCAGTATAGACCAATCCAGACTAGTCCAGACCAAACCATTCCAGTCCAGACCAATCAAGATTAGTCCAGACCATTACAGACCAAACCAAACCAGCCCAGGCCAGTCCAGTTCAGTGGAAACACACCCAGACCTTCCTCTACACAAAGTTAAAGCTTTAGACGAGAAAGCGCTGGTGGGATTTTTGAATGAACCGTCTGAAGGCGGATGATTTAGTGCGGGACAGATTAATTACAGTTTCTGTAAATATCTCTAAACATGAATCCCACACGAGGTCTGGACTGGAACTTGAGTGGGACATAAACATTGCACAGCTGTTGGTCACAATAGAAAAAAAACTGGAAACCTTTTAAAATGTTGCAGTGTGATTTCTGGTTTTTATGAGTCATTTTCTAGTTTTTATTTTAGCTTTGGGAAAGCTTTCACAGGCTTTCAAGAGACACCTCTGAAAAGTACATTTAGTTTTAGTTGGATTTGAACAGGATTTTTATGGTTTTAAACAGATTTTAGTAGGATTTAAACAAGTTTTAGTTGGATTTGAACAGGTTTTAGTTGGATTTAAACAGGTTTTAGTTGGATTTGAACAGGTTTAAGTTGGATTTAAACAGGTTTTAGTTGGATTTGAACAGGTTTAAGTTGGATTTAAACAGGTTTTAGTGGGGTTTAAACAGGTTTTAGTGGGGTTTGAACAGGTTTAAGTTGGATTTAAACAGGTTTTACTTGGATTTGGACAGGTGTTAGTTGGGTTTGAACAGGTTTTATTTGGATTTAAAGTCACCATACTGTTTTCTTTGCTAGAGCAACATTTTGGCTTCATTCAAAACAATATTAATCCACAGAATGTGCAGCCAACTCCAGGACGTAGAACAAAACAAAGCGTCTCCATGGCAACAGCTGTAAATTCCTGTAAAAGGGGTCGGTCCGGGGGCCAGGGTCGCTCTACAGGACGTGTTTGCTCCCATTTCTTTCACTATTATTTTTTGTTCATTAGTTCATAATCTTTTATAACGTACCAAGGCACTAATCGTGAATAAAATGGTAACAAAAACTTTCTGTAGAGACTCTTGGACTAATACGGTTTCTGTCCCGTCTCCTCAGGGGCCCCTCCGTGCAGGGAGCGCCCTGCTGGGTCCTACCCCTTCATGGTTCAGTCCGAAGACGGACGACAGGTTCCCGTGGTTCAGGCCTACGCGTTTGGGAAATACCTAGGTCGACTCAAGGTGTCGTTTGACAAAAAGGGAAACGTGATAAAAGCCGAAGGGAACCCCATCCTCCTCGACAGCTCCATCCCAGAAGGTCTGAGGAAACTTGAGAAAATTTGAAGGCATTCGTATCATGTAACCACTTTGAATGTAATATTGTTAACCTATTTTGTCCTGGTTTTGTCCTGGTCCAGACCCGGAGATCCTGGCCGAGGTGCAGCAGTGGAAAAAGAATCTGGCAAACTACTCGTCTCATGTCGTGGGACAGACTCTGGTTTTTCTGAACGGCTCCAACGAAGAGTGTCGCTTCAGGGAGTGCAACCTGGGAAACCTCATCTGTGACGCCATGGTCAGTGACAAGCTCAGGCTTTTATTCTGAAAAACTCATCTGTGACGCCATGGTCAGTGACAAGCTCAGGCTTTTATTCTGAAAAACTCATCTGTGACGCCATGGTCAGTGACAAGCTCAGGCTTTTATTCTGAAAAACTCATCTGTGACGCCATGGTCAGTGACAAGCTCAGGCTTTTATTCTGAAAAACTCATCTGTGACGCCATGGTCAGTGACAAGCTCAGGCTTTTATTCTGAAAAACTCATCTGTGATGCCATGGTCAGTGACAAGCTCAGGCTTTTATTCTGAAAAACTCATCTGTGATGCCATGGTCAGTGACAAGCTCAGGCTTTTATTCTGAAAAACTCATCTGTGATGCCATGGTCAGTGACAAGCTCAGGCTTTTATTCTGAAAAACTCATCTGTGATGCCATGGTCAGTGACAAGCTCAGGCTTTTATTCTGAAAAACTCATCTGTGATGCCATGGTCAGTGACAAGCTCAGGCTTTTATTCTGAAAAACTCATCTGTGACGCCATGGTCAGTGACAAGCTCAGACTTTTATTCTGAAAAACTCATCTGTGACGCCATGGTCAGTGACACCCTCAGGCTTTTATTCTGAAAAACTCATCTGTGACGCCATGGTCAGTGACACCCTCAGGCTTTTATTCTGAAAAACTCATCTGCGACGCCATGGTCAGTGACAAGCTCAGACTTTTATTCTGAAAAACTCATCTGTGACGCCATGGTCAGTGACACCCTCAGGCTTTTATTCTGAAAAACTCAGAGACAGTGTTAAAGTGTGACCTGTGGTTCCAGGTCAACAGTGTTAAAGTGTGACCTGTGGTTCCAGGTGGACAGTGTTAAAGTGTGGACAGTGTTAAAGTGTGACCTGTGGTTCCAGGTGGACAGTGTTAAAGTGTGACCTGTGGTTCCAGGTGGACAGTGTTAAAGTGTGGACAGTGTTAAAGTGTGACCTGTGGTTCCAGGTGGACAGTGTTAAAGTGTGACCTGTGGTTCCAGGTGGACAGTGTTAAAGTGTGACCTGTGGTTCCAGGTGGACAGTGTTAAAGTGTGACCTGTGGTTCCAGGTCAACAGTGTTAAAGTGTGACCTGTGGTTCCAGGTGGACAGTGTTAAAGTGTGACCTGTGGTTCCAGGTGGACAGTGTTAAAGTGTGGACAGTGTTAAAGTGTGACCTGTGGTTCCAGGTGGACAGTGTTAAAGTGTGACCTGTGGTTCCAGGTGGACAGTGTTAAAGTGTGACCTGTGGTTCCAGGTGGACAGTGTTAAAGTGTGACCTGTGGTTCCAGGTGGACAGTGTTAAAGTGTGACCTGTGGTTCCAGGTGGACAGTGTTAAAGTGTGGACAGTGTTAAAGTGTGACCTGTGGTTCCAGGTGGACAGTGTTAAAGTGTGACCTGTGGTTCCAGGTCAACAGTGTTAAAGTGTGACCTGTGGTTCCAGGTGGACAGTGTTAAAGTGTGACCTGTGGTTCCAGGTCAACAGTGTTAAAGTGTGGACAGTGTTAAAGTGTGACCTGTGGTTCCAGGTGGACAGTGTTAAAGTGTGGACAGTGTTAAAGTGTGACCTGTGGTTCCAGGTCAACAGTGTTAAAGTGTGACCTGTGGTTCCAGGTGGACAGTGTTAAAGTGTGACCTGTGGTTCCAGGTCAACAGTGTTAAAGTGTGGACAGTGTTAAAGTGTGACCTGTGGTTCCAGGTGGACAGTGTTAAAGTGTGACCTGTGGTTCCAGGTCAACAGTGTTAAAGTGTGACCTGTGGTTCCAGGTGGACAGTGTTAAAGTGTGGACAGTGTTAAAGTGTGACCTGTGGTTCCAGGTCAACAGTGTTAAAGTGTGACCTGTGGTTCCAGGTGGACAGTGTTAAAGTGTGACCTGTGGTTCCAGGTGGACAGTGTTAAAGTGTGACCTGTGGTTCCAGGTCAACAGTGTTAAAGTGTGACCTGTGGTTCCAGGTCAACAGTGTTAAAGTGTGACCTGTGGTTCCAGGTGGACAGTGTTAAAGTGTGGACAGTGTTAAAGTGTGACCTGTGGTTCCAGGTCAACAGTGTTAAAGTGTGACCTGTGGTTCCAGGTGGACAGTGTTAAAGTGTGACCTGTGGTTCCAGGTGGACAGTGTTAAAGTGTGGACAGTGTTAAAGTGTGACCTGTGATTCCAGGTGGACAGTGTTAAAGTGTGACCTGTGGTTCCAGGTGGACAGTGTTAAAGTGTGACCTGTGGTTCCAGGTCAACAGTGTTAAAGTGTGACCTGTGGTTCCAGGTGGACAGTGTTAAAGTGTGACCTGTGGTTCCAGGTGGACAGTGTTAAAGTGTGACCTGTGGTTCCAGGTCAACAGTGTTAAAGTGTGACCTGTGGTTCCAGGTGGACAGTGTGATGGGTTACAGCGAGGAGCAGCAGTGGAACCACGTGAGCGCTGCCCTGTACAACGGAGGAGGAGTCCGCAGCTCCATCGATGAACAGACGCGTAACGGTAGCAGACACTTGAGTCTAAATGTTTCTTTTGAACAAAGAAATAAAAGTCTGGGTTTGTTCCAGGTTCGGTCACCATGGAGGACCTTCTCTCAGTTTTACCGTTTGGAGGCACCTTTGATCTGGTCCAACTCAAAGGATCCACTTTAAAAAAGGCTTTTGAACATTCAGTCAAACGATATGGACTCAGCACCGGAGAGTTCCTCCAGGTCTCAGGTAAACCCAGCTAAAACCAGGTCGGATCCAACTAGAACCAGGCTAAACCCAACTAACACCTGTTCAAAATCCAATTATAACCTGTTTTCTTAATTTCCTGCAGGTTTCCAGGTTGAGTATGACTTGTCTGAAGAGCCCGGTGGTCGAGTGAAGACCCTGAGCGTCCTCTGCACAGACTGTCGAGTCCCGGAGTTTGAGCCAGTTCAGGACGATAGAGTTTATAAAGTGGTGGTCCCGTCGTATTTAGTGATGGGAGGAGACGGCTTCTCTGTGATCAAAGATGAGCTGCTGAAGCACGACAGCGGTGAGTCATGGTTTAATCTCTTAACGTCATCTTGTATCAGGAATCGTGAAAAACACTTGATTATTGGGGATTTAAATAAGTAATTTCAGCACAAACATGTCTTTGCTCTGAAAAAAGGAGCACTCCCATTGGTCGAGACTGATGTTAACAAGGAAGTAACGACTGCAGATAAAAGTGGTTCTTTCGAGGTGACACTGTTTCCTAAAAGCTTTTGTTGTGACATCCTGGACATGTGCACCAGATTAGGGATGTTTTATCTGTAGGGGGCGCTGTGGGGCTGTATTAATCCATGAGTCAGAATCGTTTATTAATGTTGGTGGAAATTGTTATCGGTACAGAATAACATAAACTCAAATCATCTGCGTCACAGAAAGGACAGTAAGTTACAGACATTTCAGAAAATAAATACAGAGACATGCTAAAGTTATCTTTAATTGTGATCTGATTTACTGTCTTTATGAGGATGAAAATATTATTTGTGATTTAGAGTGCAGGGATGTGTAGCGCCTCCCGCAGGGCATCAGTCGACATGAAAAAGAATAAAGCACGTAAAGAGACAGGACTTTAATCGGACTCTTCTTCTTCAGGAGACTTGGACGTGTCCGTCGTGTCGAACTACATTTCCAAACAGAAAGTGGTGCGTCCGGCCGTCGAAGGACGCATCCGACTCTTCAGCTCCGCCTCAGGACTCGCTCTGTCTCTGAGTCTGCTCCTTCTGCATCTGCTCCTGACTCAGCTCTAAAGACCTGTCCAGACCCACCAGAACCTGCCCAAACCCATCTAAGACCTGTCCAGACCCACCAGAACCTGCCCAAACCCATCTAAGACCTGTCCAGACCCACCAGGACCTGCCCAAACCCATCTAAGACCTGTCCAGACCCACCAGGACCTGCCCAAACCCATCTAAGACCTGTCCAGACCCACCAGGACCTGCCCAAACCCACCTAAGACCTGCCCAGACCCACCAGAACCTGCCCAAACCCATCTAAGACCTGTCCAGACCCACCAGGACCTGCCCAAACCCATCTAAGACCTGTCCAGACCCACCAGAACCTGCCCAAACCCATCTAAGACCTGTCCAGACCCACCAGAACCTGCCCAAACCCATCTAAGACCTGTCCAGACCCACCAGAACCTGTCCAGACCCACCAGAACCTGTCCAGACCCACCAGAACCTGCCCAGACCCACCAGGACCTGCCCAAACCCATCTAAGACCTGCCCAAACCCACCTAAGCCCTGCCCAGACCCACCAGGACCTGCCCAGACCCACCAGGACCTGCCCAGACCCACCAGGACCTGCCCAAACCCATCTAAGACCTGCCATGACCCACCTAAGACCTGTCCAGACCTACCAGAACCTGCCCAGACCCACCAGAACCTGTCCAAACCCAGGTCTAGTCCCATTCCAGAATCTGAATAATGCTCTCGCTCTGACGCTGACCTTTGACCCCTGCATTCAATTCAAACAGATTTTAACGCTTCCTCTTTTTTAGACAAAGCCGTCTCTGTTCAGTTTGTTCCAGAGTCGCTGCCTGCATTTTAACGAAGACGAGCTCGGACAGTTTTTAGTCAGGTTTAAAGACAGAGTTCTCTTACAAATTTATCTTTAATTCTAAATCCAACACGACTCGTTTTTTTTTCTTAAAAATGTGTTTGCGCGACTTGTTTATCTGGGCAGGTTTCTGGGTGAGGTTTCTTTTGTGTCACAAAATAACTACAAAACTTATATTTAAACCAGTTAAAGTCCAACTAACAAGCTCCACTGGTTTATGAAGTAAATATAACTTGTTTTTATAAACATCACTTGCATGAAATAAAAATAAAGGTTTCTGATTTCTTTGTAAATGTTTCAAAAACCACAAAACAAAGAAAAGTGAATAAATAAATATTTATTTAAATCTAGGAATGTCTTTAAAGAATATTGCACTGAAGAAATGTGAGAGGTTTAAAAGTGAGGCTCAGACGATGGAGGGCTCTGCAGCTGCTGCCTGCAACAGAGTTATTACTGTGTTATTACAAGAGTTATTACTGCAGCTGGGCCTCAGACCATTTATTCCCTTCCCAGTCCACTGTAAAGTTCAGATTCTGTTCTGGTCTCAACACTTGAAACTCTGGAAGAATAACTGGACTCACTTTGTTGAGTTCAGGAAACAGCTCCTGCACCGCGATGTCCAACAAAACATAGGTCATCTGAAAAACACCGAGACATTGGATTAAGAGACGAACACAAAAAGCTGGTCCCATTTGTGTGTCTGTCGGAAAGTTTGATTTAAAACCTGAGCACTTTTTACATCTCAAAGTATTTAATGGAAAGACTCCATGATTTCTGTCTCTTTGCTTCTCACCTGTTTGTTGAGGAGCGGCTGCTGGATTATGTCGAATAAAAACCGGATTCCTTCGTATTTGGCCTCTTCACCGATGAGTTTCACAAATAAATCTGAGGAAATAGACAGATCTAAGTGAGAACTTTAAAATAACTAACATGAGACTGAATCCTAAAGGTCACTGCTCCAGGTCGAGTAGATTCAACGAGACCTGGTAAATACTTCATCATCTCCTCAAACGTCTGCTTGGCTCGGAGCTGTTTGTCCTCGCTGCTCCTCTCCTCACGGTTCTCACAGAAAACAGCGTCTGCTCCGAGACAGAGACAGAGACAGAGAGAGACAGTCAGAGTCAGTCAGTCAGAGACAGAGACAGAGTCAGAGACAGAGAGAGTTAGTCAGAGACAGAGTCAGAGACAGAGAGTCAAGTCAGACAGAGTCAGAGACAGAGAGTCAGTCAGAGACAGAG
>JALDNG010000037.1:1885000-2134832 GCA_024349245.1 Neodontobutis hainanensis
GATGAGCTCTACATTCATTCACTTCATATTTTATGGAGCTTGAGGCTAATTATGAATTTCCAGAGAAAAAGTCAAGCACAAGCAAGCATCTTCATCACCTTTGAAGTGCATTACTCCCAATACATTAAATACAGAACATCGACGCAAATCTTTTCAGTGCCATCAAAAGTAAACAATAACATGTTTAAACAAGCACTGAGCATCTCTTTTGCAGGATTAAAATATCTTCTGCTTTAAAATTGAATAAAAAAGTTAAGAAGAAGACCTCTGGACATACTTTTGGATATGTTTGCATTCAAAATCTATGTCCAGAGGTCTTCTTCTTACTCTAATAGTTTGTATATTATAAACGTTTTTACTGAGAACTTCCTCAGACATTTTTCTGGTAAAGACCTAAAGTCGATGTAAAAATAAAAAAGTGAGAAAAGTCTGCAGGTTTCATACACTTTTACAACTCCCTGTCTGTAGCCTCTTTCGCGCAGGTGTCCGTCAATGTAGCAGGCCCTTGTGTGGGACGTCCTGTCCCGGCTCATCTGAAGGTCTGCTGCTTCTTCGTGCTCCTCGCTCTGGGACCCCCGACTGGACCTGGCCCCTGGGCCTTGAGACCCATGCCCGGAGTCGAAGGAGTTCTCCACTGGGACGTCCTCACACAGCATGATCACCTTGTCGCCCAGATCGCAGACGGAGCCCGCTGAGCTGCTCGACGCACTGTTCAGGCGCCGCTTTAAGCTGAACCTCCGCTTTAGTTTGAACATTTTGAGCAGTGAAAATCTGAAAGTACATTTGCTAAAGTAATCCCAGTTTGTCTCCAAATCCTGCTGCTGTTCCCTCTGCAGCTGCTGCCCTTGAACACGTCCCACTCTTTCTCTGCTCAGAGGAATCTATGGCAGCGTGGCGAGCGTACCAGTGATTTGCACCGACCTGCCGAGCCTCCAATATAGCATCCCTCGGGGGCAGCCTTTTTCTTCATTTAATGTGATACACCCACATTGTCTGAGAAAGTGTCCTCTCTGTGCCAGCCCCAGTTTAACGTTTTGGGGTTGAACAGAAAAGGATCCTGCAGAGCTTGTTTTTTGTAGCAAACACAAAATACATAAAAGATCCACTCCTCCCAAATGATATCCTTTCAATGTGAATCGCTCACCGCTGGAAGCTAACAATTTGCTAACAGTGTGTACACCAGACTTCCTACTGAGGCTTCCATATGTTGTCTGCTGACTTCTCTCACACGTCCAGGAACTCATTTCTTTATTCCAAGGCCTACATTTAAAACGTACACAGTAAATTAATGAGTTAGAGATAGTTATTTACGATGACTAATTATGAGTTTGCCTGTAAAAGTTGTTTGTTACCATAAAACCAAAATATGTATCTGCTGTTTTTATACCTACTACTAACCTACAACATTAAATACATTTAAAGAAACCAAAAATAGCACCTTAACCTTTAGCAGCACAAATGGTGTCCAGAAAAAAAACAGGAGAACATTTAACCATAGAAACAGGGGAGTTTTAGGACGACATTTTAAAAAGGTAACCAAGGGCAACACCACTGATTTGAGTTGAGGTGTTAAAAAGTCTAGGTATGTCCAGGCTAATACAATCTATTTTAATTTAAACTCATTATACTCAGGAAAGACTGTTCTTATTCTTATTCAATTGATGGGCAACACAACATACTGCAAATATATCCTTATTGCAATATATTATAGTACTCTGTGTTTTAGATTTCCACTCTTTGCTTGTCAAGAGTGTGTTGATCCAAACTGGGGTGTGACCAAATGTTCAAGTCATTGGCTCCAATCCATTGAAACCAGGGAAAGTTAGTCCAGAGAGCTTATAAACCAAATGTCACTAATTACAAAATGCTATTACTTACTATACCAAAGTATGCCTTCAAATATGACTTATATTTTTAGTTATATTCTTGATATTGATCAGATATTGCATGTTTTCCTGATAGCACTAACAACACTAATGTTCAGACAGTCAGCTCCACATTTGGTATGCACCAAAATGTAATGAAAAGGTCATTCAAAAGATAATTCAACTGTCTGTAAAAATGCTGCCCTACGGTGTAACAGGATCAGACAAGCATTTCTACACCATCCTTTTTTATAATAATACAAAAAATGCACCAGGCCTCCACTTTGAGCAGTAACACTACAGGAGGTTGTTGCTGCCGCTCACCTGTGTTTGTGGATAATGGCGTTGAAAAGCTTGCCGTCTCTCCAGCTGGTGGTGAAGTTGTCGCAGCGCAGGCCTTGGTATCCCTCCACCATGCGCTGGGACCAGAGCAGCAGCTTCTCTTTGGCCGTCATGTCGTCCGACTGACCGTTCACCTGAATGTCCGAGATCTGAGGAGAGGACAACACAGTCAGACGAGAACTTAAGGTGAACAATTTAAAGGACAAAAGCTTTCTTACAAATTAAATTAAATTCACAAACACACAGTACATTTGTGGACAGGCACATGTGAGGCATTTGCCTGGCATCGGTTTTTCAAAGTAGCATTTATTAACTGTGGCTGACATGTTGGATGAAAAGTAGGGAAAGTCTTTTTTTCCAAACGCTATTTTCTTCCAGATTGAGATGAGTCACACATAAACCTCAAATTACACCACACTACTTTAATAAAAAGGGAACATAAACGCCATTAAACTCACTGTTTTGGAGAAGCAAACACAAATGCTTTGTGAGTTAATGAGGGCAAAGAAGAAAAATGCCTCAGAGTCAGTTTTTACAACGATACAACTTCCAGAGTCAGCTTTGCTATAAATACTTGGGCAGCAATGAATGTAGGATTCAACGTAAATGGAAAAATCTCCCTTTTTATAAAAGCAACAAGAACAAACTGTAACACAAATGCTGCTAAAATCTTGTTGGAAATCTAAAGTTTGGTGCTAAACATATTGTATTCAAACAATGTCAATAATTTTTAGTGTTTTGAGCATTTCATGTCTTAATTTAGGGGCTTGCAGAAAAGGTTTTCAGGCCAAGATTTGAGATTAAAAAAACAAACCGAAGCCTCCTTTTACAAAACTATGCATTTAATTGCCATCATTGACACAGACCCCAATAATAAACCTTATTTAATATCAAGCCTATTCGGCTCATGGTGAAAAAAGATTAATGCAGTAAAGTGGTCTATAAATCCTCAATTTGTTCTGGAAAAAGTGTGTTTTATTTCTCAGCTACTGATGAGTCATAGCAGAAGTTATAATTTCACTTACAGACATTTTTATTTGGGAGAGGAAAAGGGCGGAGGATGGAAAAAGTAGGCATTTCTTCCTTCTGCTATTTTCCGAGCAGATGGGAAACCCCTGTGCAGTTCGTGGACGTGGGCACATGGAGGTGACTCAGAGCACCTCCGCCCTTCGGTTTAAGAGCTGCTCCTTCTTAATGGTCCGTGTTTTAAACCTATCCTGAGGTTTAAATACAAGCTGCACCTGGGAGCTCGGAGGAAGTTTGCTATTGTTTGAGTGGATTAATGTGTGCTGAAATAAAAAGTTACGTCTTTGTTTTGGAGAAATAATAGCTGCCTTCAGATGACGTGCATTAAGCTTTAGTTTTATATCTGGAAACATTGTTCAACTCTGGGAACTATAATACATCCCATAATACAAATGGACTGCATCTTAGTGTATCCCCCATTGACTGTGCAAAGATCCAGCCCCATTTGTTCACAGGGTTATAGTCCCCGGAACAGTTTTAATCACAGTAAATTAATTACTGAAAAGCCCTGTGACCTAGGCTTGAATCTCAACTTCAACGTGCTTTCGCTATATCTTCCACTTCTCTCAATTTACATTTTACTGTCAATCTATTTAATAAAGCTAAATAAAAATAAAAAAAACGAATTAAAAAAAGTGTCAATGCACACACTTTGTTGAGGAAAGACTTTGTCTGGTGTTTATAAGGTCCTTTTTCCAGACGGTCGTCTTGTTCAATGCAGATTTAAGGAGATACGAATCTAATAACATTTACTTTCAGCAACTACTAACCTGATTTTAAAAACACAAAATGGTAAATGGTGTGCATTTATATAACGCTTTACATGATGCTTCCATTCACCCCTGGGGCAGACAGTGCTCACAGCCTTCTTTAACCACCACTAAACTCACCTCTACAGTCACATTCAAACACCAGAGCTGTGGCACTGGAGGCAGGGTGGGTTAAGTGTCCTGCCCACGGACACAACGACAGTATGAAACAAGGAATGTGGGACTCGAACAATCAACCTTTCGATAACAAACTAGCAGAGAAATAGAACAGACAGTGCGTCTACCGTCAAAGCTTAGTTGGACTATGCTCAAAGCTCACTTAAGCTGTCTGTCTTTAGATGAGTTTACATGCTAAACTATTGAGTATGAAGCCCTACACTAATGCTAATCTCAAAGGCTAATGCTGCTTTCATGTGTTCTTCGTGTTTAGCAGCATTTAGTTTTTATTTAAAAGAGAAAACGAGCGTAAAATCCAACTTGATTTTTATGCTAAATGCTAGAGAACTACAGAAACTCACTTCTCTGCTGTTTACCTGCAACAACAGCTCAACTATGAATCTCATTAAGATAAATTACTGCCATTCCAATCTGAATAAAATGTTTACTTATATTTAAAAGTCACATTTTAGTCAGACTAAGGCAATAGTTCAAAATTCAAAACTTTTAAGCACTTTCAGGAGGAATAAATGTGTTTACAGAACATGATTTGTAGCTCCAACCTTGCATACTGTTCATCCTTCTGTGTGAAACCCTGTACTATAAAGCGGGTATTATATTTTCCACATTTTTTGGGGCTGGGAGCTGTTCCGCCTCTGTCCTGGCCAACTTCTCCTGGGAATGAGTGAGTCACACAGGACGAGCTGCAAGATCCCAACTTAACCATCAAACCCATAAAACCATGAAGAGTCCTCCACTACTCCCACTCTTTTTCCAGAAACGTCCATAGCATTTGATGAGAGTCGAGCAGAGGAGCACAAATGCAAACCGACCAATGCTCTCTGCCGCAGTGGGACACGCTGCTAAATGTGGTACGACGAGGGATTTATCTGTTTAGCTTCGAATCAAGAACCCTTATTTCTTTATAGTAAACCAATGAAGCTGCCACATTAAACTTGAGGAGGATATACCGAATTAAAAATGAATCAGTAGCCTTCTGTGTTTAGTCTTTAAGCACTCAAAGCCTGGAAAAGCAGCAGTGGTTGTGTACAAGAGCTACTGCCAAATGTCCAATGAAGTCCATTTGAAACGCTTGGCTCTTGGTTCGTACAGTAACTGCTGTGTCAACAAAGTTAAACTGAATCTGATGAGTGAGCCCTGAACACAGGCCATACACTGCTCTTTCCCCGGAAGCAAACTAATCACAAAGTAATGAAAGTTAGCTGCGTGTCTGTCAAACAGCAGTGAGGTCTGGTGTTACGCAATCACGTGTCAATGTGCGGTTTGTAAACTAAATACTGTACGGAGCTCAGGAAATGTGACTCAGCCCACTCAGCAGGAGGAATACAAGCAAATGTAGATTCAAACTACCACAGAGTGGGGTTTGTTTTCGCTAATTTCTCGTTAAATTCAATGTGATTGTGAGAATGAGACTTAATTAAAAGCTGCTGCCAAAAGTAACAGTTCAAAACAAAAGAACCATTGTAATATACTTTTGTTATTGCTCATAGAAAATGATGGATAAATTAAGTGTAGTTAAGGCTTTTCAGGCAGCCAGCATTAATGGTTGTTTCACTTTGATGACCTCATTTGTTCTCTTAGTTTGAAAAAGAATCTGATTGTATTGAAAGAACTCAGATTTGTGTCACATATGAGAAAAATCATTGCTGCCTGAACACGTTTGTAATTCAAGTAACACCTTTGCATAAAACAAAAAACAAGGAAATAATTCACTTTCCACTAAACTTTTCTTTGTAAATAAATGTTTGTCTTTAATAAAAGGGGATAGATAAGAAAGAGTGAGAGAAACAGGTCATGAACACAGAGCAAACAGTCCCAGAGAGATTTGGACCTGGTTTGTACCTGCTCCGTTTGAGGGGCCCTGGTCCTGCATCAGCAAACTTCACTACAGAAGCTTGTCTAATATAAGAAAAGGTTCCAACAAAGGCATCTGCTTTGAAGGTGAAGACCTCCAGAGGCCTTCATTGGAACCTTTTCTGGAAGCTGTCCTGGATAACCGAGAAACGTCACAGACTTGTCTAATATAAATCATCTGCCTTTTCTTATCTGTGTATTACATTTTGTCTTCTTATCTTGAGACCTGTGTCTATTTCAAACTGCCGGATGTCACACTCAGATAAACTGCTGTGATTTACCTGGAAGTGAAGGATGATGGTCCATATTAGGCCCAGGGTCAGCTTTGGGTTTCCATCTGCGATATCATCATTTCTGATGTTGACAAGTTTCACCTGGAAACCAGAGCATGTTTATTTACTGAAATATGTAGACATAGAGGAAAGGGCATAACTGTTAACTATTTATTGCCCAAAGTGAATGAAAGTGAGACTGAATACTTGTCTGTCAGTGTGTCTGTAAGTGTGATCAAACTGTAAAACTACATTCTCTACTCTGTGTTTATACTGACCTGTCTGTGTTTGAGAAAGTCCAGGGCGATCTGTACGTTCTGCAGTTTGTGGAAGCGCATCCGGCCTTTTTCCCGCGGCTGAAAGAAACAAGAGTGACACCAAACATCAGTCCGTTTCAGATTTGAATGAACATGGCTCCATAACTGAGGAACAGGTGTTTTAGTGCCAACAACACCTTTTAAACTTCAAAAACATCTCCCAATTTCTAGCGTTACTTTGTGAACATGTGCAGTCATGAGGTAAAAAATAAATGAAACAGCAGCAAATTTGAAATGTGGTTCAAATTGTGCAATGACTGAGCGGACCCTGAGGTCACATGACCCTCTGATGCATGACACTCTTGGTGAAAGTGTCTGCATGAAAAGCAGGATAATGGATAGTGAGCATAATCCTGACTCTCTCAAAAGTCAATACATTAAAGAACAATTGAAAGACGTCCCTTTCATTCAGACAAATACTGTATCCATCTAAAATAATGAGCAGTGATGGATGTGGCATGCACTGGTCTCCTACAAACCCCACTAACTGTCATACATCTAAGGTTTCTGTCCTGTCTCTGTCCTGTCTCTGTCTCTGTCCTGTCTCTGTCGTCTGTTCTGTTAGATTTCTGTCTGGAATATACACTTTTGAATGATTGTAGAATGACTTGTAGACAATGACAAGTATTTTGTAAGTCTATTCTCTGTTTGACCGGCAGCCAGTGAAGGGATGATAGAATTGAAATGATGTGTTCATTTATTTTAGTTTTTGTGCAGCAGCATTTGGAATAAGATGCAGTTTATGTGTTTGTTTTGGGAGGCCGGAAAATAGAGAGTTAAAGTAATGAATCCCACTAAAAATAAGTGAGTCAGATTTGGAGATGAGGGCTCTAATCTTCGAGTGCACAAACAAAAAAGTCCAATCCTCTGACATCTGACATAGTAAAAAAAAAAAAATAAGAAAATGGAGATGGGCGACACGTAGCGGGACACAGGGCGAGTTAGTGAGGTTCATGCAGTTCTCAGCAGCCACCTTGGGGGGGCGCCACACATGCCACGCCCACCGCCCGGACGCCACTCACCAACCGCAAGCTCCTCACAACGTCACGTTCCCTCGGCTACCACAGCAAGGGCAGCGCACGAGAGGAAGGCACAGGGCAAAGGTAAAAAGGTCAGGGTAGAGGTCAGCAAACAGAAGTAGAGAAAGAAAAAGAAAAACCCAGGGCTCAAAGAGGTCAGTGCGAAAGGTTACGATGGAGGCAGAGAATGCAAATTAGTGATTTAAAGTTAGGACATCACCCAAAGGTTTGTAAATGAAAGAGTGCACAGCATGTTCTTGATGTAAGTCATGCACATGTGTGTTTAAAATGTAATACAATATTTAGAAGATGACCTGGATGACTGAGAACCTTCACAGACACAATATTTAAAAGGTTAAAATGAGAAGACTGAACTGTCCAGCAAATATGAGAAGAAGAAAAAGAAGGGTGTAGATTTCAATCGGACTGCCCAAAAAAATGTCAGATGCTAAATACAATATATAAAATTAGTATATCTGCAAAAGGGCATGCACTTTTTCACCAGCAAATACTTAAATATGGGTTTCCAGATCCAATTATTTATCGTCTTAATACAGCAGAGGGTATGTACTAAAAGACATATGTATAAACATTGTCAGAGCTCACCAGTGTCTCTCCAGAGAGCACCTCCAGCAGCGAGATGAGGTTGTGTCCATCTCTGAGGTCCTCGTACAGGTCAGTGATGTGTCTCTGGGACTGCAGACACAAAACACAATCAAGTATTAGTCACGTTTAAATATAAGTGAAGGGTTTCATCTCATTATTAATGAGGATTTTACAATTACACTGAGTTCAGAGGGAAATCTTACAAAACAATGCAAATAAGTTGTAGCTGTATGTTTATTAACAAGTTTCTTCATTTAATGTCACACTTAACTGAATTTTATAAAGCTATAGTTGAATATGTCCCTCCTTAAAAAAGGACCTCACGCAACCCAACCACGACATGCAGTGACATCCATAAAACATAAGCACAACAAACAATAAACTGTTAAATGAGTTCAGTCTGAATGATGCTGGATATATTGAATGGAAAAGTTAATTCAAAGGAAGAATTATGCTCAGGCACTTCACTTTTTAATGTCTCAGAGTGAACCAAGACAGATTAATAAAACAGTTTAAGTTCTCTGCATAACTTGGGCAGTTTCAGAGCAAATTTTTGACCATTTATTGCTTATAACTTAGTGTCATTTTCTGGGGTTTATTTATGGATTAACATTGATAAAGAAATCAAAATGAGTAATTCTTTCTTTCTATTCAAAAGAAAGATGTCAAAATATATTTCATGACAAAATAAAATTCTGCTTCTGCCTGTTTTGGTCTGACGTAAGGCTTTTTTTCTGTTTTTTCTGTTTTTTTTTCTATGCTTTATTATAGAAGTAACTTATGTGTGGTACGGAAGTGAAGGCTGTGAAGGTCTGGCGCTTATCGCAGATGCTTTGGGCTAGAGGCAGGGCCACAAACATCCATTAACACTCCCAGTCATTCTCTAGGGAAAATTTAGATTGACCAATTCAGATAAACCTGCGTGTCTTTGGACGATGGGAGGAATCTGGAGAGAACTCACAGCAGCAACACACACGCAGCTCAAGGAATTATCCCACACTTTTCTTGTTGTGAGGCCAAAAAGCTAAACACTCCTGTATCTGTTAGTAGAAATCTAAAAAGGACTTGACAACATAACCTTTAATGACACTGTGCAAAAATATATCAGGTAAAAGGTAAGTGTGTTTGGCCGTGTTCTACTTTAACTCAGAACAAACATAAAAAAAAAAATCACACTGGAAGAAAGAGTGTTAAAATGAGGAGAAAAAAGTAAAACAGCAACGATTTTTGTGTGGGGATTAGTAAAGCGTAGTAGGACTCAAAATGAGGGACATGCAGAGGTGACTGTGTCCAGCCCTTTGTTACAGACCTACCACGGCTTTCCAGTGCTGACCATGAGAAAAGATGGAGGATGGAAGATGAAGGAAAAAAAAGAAGAGAAGATGGAAGAGGAAAAAAGTTGATGAGAAAAGACATAAAACTGTTTTGATTTATGAGAAAACAGAAAAGACAGACAAGACAATGTTTGAGTTGGCCAAAATACAAAGCACTTTAATTCATCCAAGTTTGGGACAGAAATCTGTTGTTCATTAGGATTTTTGTGAATTGATTTAGACTGCAGCCTCTTGTTTTGGACTAATTTCAACTAAATCCCGCCTGGTTTTAAAAGTGAGTGGGACAATAAAGCCTTTTTATAAAGCACTGACTGAAAAAGCAAAGCCCTGTGCCCTGCTCCTCGGTCTGATGATCCTGTTTTGGGACTAAAGTCCAAAAAACACAGAGGTCATCCAACTCACCGACCCACACAAGAGTTCTGGACCAAAATCTGAAGAAAACCCTGACAAAGAAACTAACGACAAAGTCTGTGAGTCACTGAGGACTGAGCCTCGTGTCTTGGACTCACATGAAGCACAGAAGACACTGTTTAAAAAGACACACCACAAATTCCTTTTTTGATTCTATCTCAGTCTTGAATTATTTGAATTGTCATAGAAAAATGGAAAAGGGCAGACATAAGCTTTAGAGAAATGGTTAAAAGCATGAAGAGATTAGATTCATTAGCGCTTCAAAGCAAAAATGAACAAAGACAAGGTATAACTGGATTATTGTGTTTAACAAATCAAATAATAAAATTGTCTCTTGACCTCAAACAGGCCACACGAGACTTCAAACAAAACAAACAAAGCATCCTGAACCTATATAGTCCCTGTACTTACAGTCTACAACTACGTTTTTATAAGCATCCTTTAAAACCTGGTCAAAAGAGAAGACTAGATGCAAATGACAGGAATTTATGACGTATTGTGACAAACTAATAGACCTGACTCTCCATTAATGTGGCTGTTACTTTTGTTAGCTTTATTGAAATCAGGGATATCAGTGTCATATAATACAGTTGTTTCAAGGGTCTGTCTACGTCTAGTCTCACAGAGGACTAACATATTTAAGATCAGTTGTGTTTAGCATCGCGGGAACCTGAGAGCCTAGTCCAGAGGGCCGAGGTCTGAGGAGCAGATGTGAAACCTGATCGCATCCGAGCTGGTTTAGTTGTGGACGACTAAAGCGAGACCAGGTGCTTCGGCCTCACTACATCACACACACAGGCAGCTCTGCTTTCTATAACGTCTTAGACCTTTTCCCAAATAGTTTTATGCAGACATAAGGTAACTTTTTCCAGGTGAGATCTCTTTGACAGCGTCTTCAAAAACCTTTGTAACCAGGAGGGATATGAAAACTGACTCAAACATGGTTGTGTGAAGACATCTGGAGCCCGTCTGTTGAGTCCAGTTAATATGTACCAGGAGTGTCCTAGAACTCAAAGCTGGTCTTGGTTAAGAGCCCTGCCTTAAGACCACTGGGCTTCGCCTGTTTCTACCTTTGTCTTGATCTCAGCTTATCACACAAAGGTTTTGATCTTAACTTGGTAATAACAGACTCTGCTCTTGGTCTTGTCTTGGTTTTGGTCAGTCCCTGTGAGTGCCTCTGTGTATCTTACCTTTATCAGGTGTTTGTTGACCCACTTTGTGAAGGTCTTTTTCTGAACTTTGTCCCGTTCATCTGCAAAGACACAGAAAAGAGAAGAGACACTTTTACAATACAAACTTAATATAATTGTTTGGTTACAGTACAGACATAGACAGTAAAAGGATAATGGTTGTCGTGATCAAGGCTGAAAGTACAGCGACGAGCTTCATGGACAGACTTTAAGACTTTTGAATGAGGACTAAACTACCGTTGTCTTTTTTTCGATCCCCTTAACAAAGTACCTCACAAGTACATTAGCTTACACTGACACTGAGCAGCATCTAAAGGTGATTCATGTCGTCACTGTTAATGTTGGAGTTTTTGTCTCCTGTACCTATAGAGTATGACCTTGTTGTGCATTTACCCTCACTTCTGGCTTAGATTTAAGTTGATTGTCCCCTACCACGGCAGTAGCAGAAGCACCTATTGCTCAATGCACTGGAAGAACCCCTTCCTAAGATCAGAGAGTCTCTTTTTAGTGTGACTCCTCTCAGCTCAATATTCCCAAACAGTTATTATGTGGTACCATCAAAAATACCACTGTAGCTTTCACTGACCATAGTTATCCGTCACTTGAGCTATATTTGTCATTGCATCCTCAGTCCTGCCCTTTAGTCGGAATAAAATCACTTTTTTGTTTAAGTCAATATGCTTCTCACTTTCTGTTTAAATCAGTTGGTGATGTTACAATAATTATTCCCACTATTTTCTTCCATCAAAAAAGTAAACACATATTTTTGAGCAATGTCCCTGAGAAAAAAAACAACCCTAACCCTGACCCATAACAATCTCATAATCCCTTAAGAGTTTAATCTGTGGCCTCTCTGACATGTTCTGACCCTAAACTGATTTAAAACATGGTTAAATGCAGTGAGAAGGCATTTATTGAGCAAAAATATCAAACCACAAAAAATAGCCCCAACATGTAATAAAGATGAACACAATAAAACTAATAAAGTTTTTTTCCCATGGGCACAAAGTTTCCCAAAATGAACTCAGATCCTTGAACATTATACAAACAGACGCCACAGCGCCACAGGAGACTCAGAGCTGTCCTCCCACTGATTTGTTAACCAAAAAAAACACAAAGAGGAAACGGTGTTGATGTTTGTCAGCAGCGTCTCTTTGTCAACATGTTCCACCTTGTAGCTTTGTTATTAATACTTTGGGTCTGGTTCAATAAAGTGAATCAACCAAGAGGCATGCATTCCACAGTCAACTCGCTGTGGGGCAAGGTTTATCTCAAATTAATCGACCGTGGACGAGATCAGGAGATAACGTTCACTGTTTGTACTGTATACAGACCGTGTCAAAACATGATGTGGTGTCAGAACGCAACTAAAAATAATGTAAACACGAGATAAATGACCCCAATGTAGATATTTATAGTAACAAACATAGAAATAATATGCTTTCACTTGACTTTACTCTAACGGGGCAGTCACACCTGCACTGTTTGGTTAAAAGTCTTCAGCTGTGGAAGACTCAGTGGACTGTGGCTCAGACCAAACAGCTGCTCTTTGGTCTCGGTCTAGACCGAATTGAACCAAGGTCAAGTTTGTTTGTTGTGTGAGTGTGTGTTTGCTGACTCTTGGACCAAATGCAGGAAGACAATTAAACAAACGAAGAAGAGCAAACCGAAAGAAATGGCAATCAAAAATCAAACTAGTGCAATGTGATAACTTTTGGTTTATTTTATAGATATAATGTCCTCGTTTAAGCATATATTTGTAATAAAGGCCATCATTAACATAATATATGGAGTGATTCCCACACTTTTTATAATTAGCACAACCTCATAAAAGCTTTGCCGCTTTAAGTACCACACATTGTTTTGTTTTATATTATTGTTCATAACTAATATAACAGTGTACACTTTTTTTTGTTAAAACCAATAATCATGTGTTTGGGATTTTTTTTTTCATGAAAGGCAACAGAAAATGTGACCAGATCAGATAAAAGATACCAAAGAAAAAGCCGTGCTGTGGGCACCAACGATACAATACAATAGCCTTGGAAAAAATAGGACTCACATTAAGGGTTAAGGATTAATAAAATGTAATGCTTTGCTGCTCACAGAGAACACGGCTGTTTTCTAAAAACAATGAGCGGACTCGAGGGCAGACAGCGCTGCACTTAACATTCCTAAACTCAACCTGTGAAATGTGTGGCACAGAAAAGCAAACTGGAGAACTGATCTCTCTTTCAAATAATGTGTTTGCACGGCGGATTCTCGTAGCCTCGAGCTGCAAACACAAAACACAGAGCCGCAGATTCCAGCTTTCATCGCCGAACCAGAGACACTGTTAAGATGAGACGTGAGATATTCGATCCTCTCAAAGACTCTCATTGTGCTTCAGAATAAAAAAAATACTTCAATTTTAAGATACAGTTTGAAGAATAGGTGTAGTACAAGGGGAGCATTTGTCAAATCTGGCAACAGAATAGCTTCAGCAGCTCATGAAACGGAAAGCAATATCTTTAACGACGCTGCCAGATCGTTCATCTGAAGCATAAAAAGTTGCTCAGAGGCATACATTTTCTCCAGATCAGTAGGTTTTTCTCCCAAAATGGGTGTCAGTTGTTTTAACCAATAAAAGTGAGAAAATCCATGACACATTTAGGGGTGTGGCTTGTTGCATAAAGTTAATAAGACCACCAGGTTATCTTACAATGACAGGAATATAATCAAGTTTACGTTTTTAAACATTTAAAGTCAGTACCTTTTCTGTGACCCGAAGCCCTGAGCATGCCCTGATAATATGGGTCGTCTATGAAGACCCCGTCACTGCCCACGCTGTCAGTCGAGTAGTTTCTGTCCCGCTGCTCCATTGTCCCACAGGTGCGAGCCCACAGCCCCGATAAACAAAACAAGCCTCTGCGACAGTGTTGGCTGCTCGATAAGACTCTTGTTTATCTCTTCAAACTAAGCTTCACAAAGAGGGCTCCTGTTGTTTTAGTGTTGGAGCCTCTCATTCAGCTCCAGACTCAACGTTCCTTCTACATTTGCTGTCTGTGATTAGTTGCTCTTGCAAAAAGCCTGCCTGCGGGCTGCGATGTCTAACTGTCATATATTACAGAGTGGACGAGGTGGGGAAAAAAAAAAAAAAAAAGAGGAACGAGCCTGACCCCACCCACCAGGCCACACCTAAGTCAGGACCCCTATGCAGGACGACAGCGCACACCTCTGAAGAAAAAAAAAACATCCCTGCAACTATATTTTTCAGTTTGAATGCTTTCTAACCATCACTGCACAGGTTACTGCATGTTTCAGAGCACATATCTTTAGGCAGCAGTAAACTTTTGAAACTCATTCAAAATGCTCCAATATAAATTAGTTTCCTGTCAAAGAGCTGTCAAAGAGATAATGTATTACACTTTGGAATAATTGACATATTTTTGGGACATAATTTCTGTTCATTGTTGCAATATTTTCTCCTGCTTCTCCTTTAAAGGGTCACAGGGGACTGGAGTCTATCCCGTGTGGAGGACCCCCAGGGATAGTACCACTTACACACATCAAACTGACCTACTGACCTACTATAAATCCTCTGTTAAGTCACTGTGCAATATTCTGCCTGCTGTACAAGTCCACGTGTAAACTGTACATCATGTGAATATGTATTATATAAAAATAATATGTAAATAGATTGTTATAAATATCATAGTTCATAGTTAAGTTATATTTACTTTAAAAAAAGAAACTTCTATTGTCTTGCACTGGTTGGCTGCATGTTTGTAACAAAAAGAATTTCCCCTTTGGTGAATATAATGAATAAAAGTCATTCTGATTCTGAAATAGAGAGATTTGCACTGACAGGAAAAAAAAACTCGCACATTCATTATGGGCAATTTGGATTCATGATTCATCTTTTTTTTGAAAAGTAGGTGGACGTTGTTTAAGTGAAACAGGGAGAACATGGCTCCATTCAGCCACTGAGGACCTCAACAGTTCTCCTATTGCTGCATATTTTTTTGGGTAATGCAATTTAATGCAAATACTTTTTCACACACGTCTTATGGTTTGTTAACGTTTACAACATAGGGACAGAAATACATAAAAATATTATTAGGTTAAAATAACATCTAATCTTACGTTTGTGCAACAGATGCCACAAACAAATCAAGACTCATGTTACAGACTCCATGTTTTGAATAGATTTTGCAAAAGCCTGAGCAAAATAAGACAGTGCTTTTCAGGTTTTCTGTGTGGGTACTTTATATGTTTTCAAACTAACCGTTTCTCATAAATATTTTTTATTGCACCATTTTTAAAAAGCCAAAATAAACCTGTTTATGAAAAGGGAACTGCTGTGTTGTAATTTAAATACATCCACAGAAGGAAGCCTGCTACAACAGTTTGTGTCCTGAGATACCTTTGTCACAATTTCATATTAGGACGTCCCATCATTGATGTGAAAGGACATGTGATCCTTTTGTAACTGTAAGCACCACAGTAAAGTGTAATTCAGAGTTCTGCAGCATGTTTGAAGCATGGACACGACATGTTTTTAACTGCGATTATGTTTTCAAATAGGTTTTTCTGGAAAAAAATCTTTTGCGAAACTTTAAACAGACAACAATGGCCACTAATCAGAAATAATGCTGTGCCTTATTGAGTTAATCTGTTCAGAAGCAGAGCACTGAAGCCTGTCAGCCTCGACTAAACCCCACACACTTTGAACATGCCTTTGGACTGAAGCCGTGTGGTCAGAGGTGGTGGTGGTGGTGGGGGGCTACAGATGCTGCACAAGACCACACTGTGAATGAGACGTCTGTTTCAAACACACAGAGAAAGAAAAAGGAGGCAGTGGAAACAATGTCTATTTCTCGTCATGCTACAATCAAGGGCTTCCACCATCAGGACACAATTACAGGCTTTTGCTTCCACACACGAGAGAAAAAAGAACATTCCAGCCCCAGACAGAATAGATGCATTCAAAGATTTAATGAGAACAAACTGTGGGACTGAAATTGAATTTAAAACATATGGTTGGGATTATTTTACAGACATTGAGCTGGTTTAACAAGATGAATGGACAGAACATGAATGTATTATAAAGAAATAATTGTGTTTATTGTTTATTGTCTGCTCTGTCTTGATTTAACCAGTGGCCACTTAAGATACTGCAATATAAAATAAATTAATTTGTCCCATAAGGCCTTTTCTTTATAGACCATGATGTGTAAAGAAATGTCTATATCCATCAAAAATACATGAAAAATATTAAATTTCCCACTGAACTTCAATTATCACTAAAGTGGGTAAGAATGGGATCACATGGGAAGTTAAAACACAAGTGTGGAGGATATAGCGTAAACCAAATGCACAAATAAACCTCAATTTCACAAAACGTAAGAGCATTCAATTAATTTCAATTAAAAAAAATCTCCTAGGAGAGAAATTTAATTTGATTAAAGGCTCATAGCTTTACGACAGTGTGGATAAAAACGTTTCTATGGCGCTCCGTCCTGTAGCGTATGAATATCCTATGTCTACTGGCTGCTCTTTGTTGCTCGTCTCACTTTTCTTTCAAAATCAGTGCACAATGTTAGATTCTGTTAGTCCCTTGTTAAAATATACATGAGACAAAATAGGGCCAACAAAACCCACCGCTGTTGAAAACTAAGACAAAGCAGCTACTGTGGTTCTCTCTGGATGGACTAAACAGAGTATTTCTATGAACAAGAGTCAAAAATGAAAGGACAATTGTTGCATTTGCGTCTTTGATTCAGTGACCCAAGTATCCATCAAGGTCACACAGTTTCTGGAGCCCCTTTAAAAAAAAAAAAAAACTCCGGTCTATACAATAATTCACAGCCTGCTCTAAAACTTAAGCCGATTCTGACACACGACCCTGAAGAGCAAAGGGATGCTTCAGATGCCTGCAGAGGGAGAAACCTGTCAAGACACGACTTATTCAAGAAATTAAACCTACACTGTAGATCCTTTGAGCCATGTTTCAACAAGCGCTGTTTAAGATATTTAAGACCGTTTAAGACTACTTTGAATGTACTTTAAACCATTTTGCACCTCGTCTTATGCCTTTGGTGAAATATGCAGCAGTAACAGTTTGCAGGTGATGTAACCAGACTGCATTTTTGGCTCATGCCAGAGACACAGAATTATATATTTCTCATGTTTATGCTTTATACATTCATTTAGCAGTCATATACTTTTTTCTATTTTAAGGTTTTTCTCAATCGTAAGTAGGACTACAACTTTTCTTAGAAGCTCTATTTTCATAAGTTACCATGAAGCATCAAAATATAGGACATCAAAAAGTACATACTTATACATTACGTTGCAAGTATAAACAGACTTTTCTGGTGCAAATGGGACAGTTACCCCTCCTTTCCCGTCCCACTGATAGCACACAGTGATAAAGTTGCTCAGTGAAGACTGATCTGTTTTTTACGATGACAGTTCTGCCGTGAGAAGCATATCACATTGGGACATTCCTCCCGAGGGCGCGCCCGCCCTCCTCAGGTAGGTGGAGCCGCCTCTTTGAGAAGAGCACCGCCCGACCAGACCCACCGCCCCTGTCCATGCCCCTGTGCCTCTGAGCAAGTGACAGCTTGCGGTGTGAGCAGGAATGTTCAGCTGGAGCGCAGGTTTACGTTGACGACACGACGGGAACACGTCCAAGAATGAAGGACTGCACCCGGGGCCACGAGGAGGCAGAGCCAAACTAAACTGACGGGACATGAAAGCCTGCTTTGAAACAGTTGATTGGACAACGAGCATCACTCCACGTCTTTAAACCCCTCACCATAAATAAAGCCTATAATCTCAAGGTATTTTTGTGGATATAATATTTTGGTCATATAATTACAATCAATACATTTTAATTATTACAGTTAATATGACATCTCTATCTTTTAATGTCAATAATTAGTCAAATGTTCTTTTTCAGTCTTGTACGCTGAGGGTACTGTGTCTCGTTAATCATATTTTAAAAGGCTCACATGGTGTTTAAACTCTTGTGATTAAGATAATATGATGCCTGGATAATTACAGTCTTTATGATCTCCACATGAGGCCAAAAGATGAGCTTCGTGGTTTACAATGTCTCCCCCTACTGTCCTTCTGAGGGCACGACGATAACTACACAAAACTCAGCTCCACAGTAAACGACAGGTGTGGTCTCACTAGGAGCCGGCTGTAATAAGAGCTCAGTTAAAGTGTTAACAAAGTCCAAAGTTGAAAGGGCCAGATGCTGTTACCTGTGTTGTAAGAGTGGGTGTCATGGCAACGCAGTAAAAACACACAGTAGCCGGGCGTCAGGCAAGAATTTGACCCAAAACCTCTGGAGAAAGTGGAGAAAAACGATATTCCCCAAAGCTACTCAGATGTCAAAGTGAGTCACAACAGACTACTTTGAAAGAATTATAAAAGCCACACACACAAACAGTTAAAGATGAGGAAGTAAATCTTTACCACAGCAACATGCCATTTGTTTTTTGTGCCATACAAGAATACACACATTATATGAACTGAAAGAATATCCAGAAGTCCATCTTTATTCAAAAGCCCTGAAAAAAATATATTGTAGATTCTAAAAACCTTGGGCCAATGCAGTTTGTGTTGGACAGCTGTCTTTACAAAAAAACAATTTTCATTATAGAGTAACAAACTGTAAACTACAAAAACTAGGTGAAGCCTTCCAGGAGCTGAACGAACTGTGGGAAATGCACGCTGTACTCTTTGTCTTGATTGTGGTTTTAATAATACTACTTAACAAGCTTATAGCCTCGAGCTAATGAACTGTATCCAGTCACTCATCATTAGTGTTTTAATGTGTCAGTCAGTGCCAACAGGTGAATGAGGCTGAATAACGAGAGCAGACGTGAGCAAATATAAAGTTACTACCCATTTAATATTGACAAAACATGTCTATCTGAATAGAGTTAATGGGTTTAATTTAAGGATGGGCTAAAAGGCTGCACTTTGGACCAACTTGTTGAAAACTATAAAAATAAAGTTTATAAAACAACCACAGTTCTCTTTGTCCATTTCTAAAGCTCTTAAACCATTCATATTCTTACACAAACAACAGGTTCATCTACATACTCTAGCTTCGTGTGGGCGGATGCTTTTAAAAGGTTAACACCACCCTGCTCAGCCCCCTGGCCCCCCCTCCCTGCCGGACCTCCCCCCCTCCCTGCCGGACCTCCCACTTCTAAACACGCGGAGAGATGTACTGTAGCCTACGGCGCGGCGGACTTTACCTGCGCAGCACATTCGTCCGTAAAGATGAGCGCCCACTTCCCCGCAGCTCATTTCGTGGATGTAATTAGTCCTCCGGTACATTATTCCGCACCAGGGCTGTCCCGCAGCCCGCAGAGTCTCCTCCACTTCGGTCATCCCGTTGTGTTTTCACGGCGCGCTAAAGCGGACCGCGTTGGACTTTCTCTAAAACGCCCCCCTCCCGAAAACTCCGTTGTATTTTTTCCGTCCCTCCCAAACACTCCTCTCCCCTCGAGCTGCACATGAAGGGAAGAAAAAAAACACAGGGTCGAGTCGGATTGCAGGCACTTTGTCACAAGCCCAGCCCACTTGTGTTTTGTGAAGTGAGCGCCATCCTAGCCTCGGCTGTGCGCTCTCCTTTGTGCGTAAAAACAAAATTAAAGCCAATCACTCCGCGCTTACTTTGGGAGGGACGTCCCTGGGAAGTAATGTCGCGCACTACACACGGGTCTATTTTCGCACACACCAAGATTACATAACACTTTCAGCCCCAGAGTGCTGAGCGTAAACAGGAATGACTAAAAACACATTACGAGACTCACACAGACCGACGGACGCGTCCTTCTATTATATTTCTACAAACAGTGGGTGTTTCTGTTCACTGCAGCTATACGCTCCGTTCACAGTAATAAATCATCCTGCCTCCAGATCATCCAGAACAGCTGTGGGTCATAAATAACAGTGGAGACTCTTCTGTTTTTGTGCGAAGCATTGAGAAATACTTCACGTTTACGAGCAAGTATTGGCTTAATTTCAAAAAGTGAAGGCTGCTTTAAAAACCCCAATGTGACTATAAAGGTTTATTATAGATGGCACAAGCTTAACATGCCCTTTGGCTGCCAGGAGCGGTTTCCAAAGTACAAAATAAATATAGGTCTAAGGTGATAAGGTGTTTTTGTCTGTCAATGTTTGTCACAAAACAATTACATGGAGTCACTGCAGCACACACTTTCAGAAACATTCTTACAATCCAGCTCTTTAATAATCAAGATAATCAACAAACAAACTGTTGCTTGAACTAATATCTGATCTAAAAAGTGAACCCCTGAACAAAGCTTCAAATCAAGGACAAAATTTGCAAAATCAGTGACATTTCAAAGAAACCAAACCTCATTTTTGCTCTGTGTTTAAAAAACTGTTTAAAACACGTCTTTATCCGGGGTCGATCTATGCAATAGAAAAACACAGGTGCAGCAGTTGTCTTCTCTGTCCCTTGTCACTCTGTGTCTTTACATTTGCCAGTTTGAAATTACTCCTGAAGTCCTCCAATTTACCAAGGTCTACCCCCTTCAATGAAACTGATTCACAATTTCCTGGGTTCGTCCCTGGTCCATGTCCCAGTCCTTACATCAAGGTTAACGCAATATGCTGCAATCCCGCTGGCAGATACTGCTATAGGACCCACTAGAGTGTTAAAGGCGGACATATAATGCTCTGGCTTTAAAGCTGTACTGCTCAGGAACTTGTTGAGTAAGAATAAAGTTGTGTGAACCATAAAATACAACGCAATAAAAAACACATAAATTAGAGATGTCTCAATATGAATATTGTGGGAATGCATCTTTTTGACTGTGACGATTTACGGTCTTTATATAAACAATAAAATAATTAAATCTATGGCTCAGACTTTCTTCTTGTGCGTCATAGCCACAGGTCTTTTGTGTTTTCTGAAACATTTAACAGACCTCAGAGATACTGCTATGGACACACAGCGAACCGTAATACAGGCGACAAGCTAAGATACCTGCGGGGTTTACCACTAAAATGTTTAGTGTTTTTGGAGGGCATGCAGGGACAGTGTGGGTGTGTATTGTTTTCAAACCTTGGCAACTTTCACTAATGTTTTTTTCCCCCCTCCCAAGTTCTAATAAAAAAACACAGCAAAAAGAAACAGGAAAGTGAGTCACAGCTGCGCATCACGAGCCAAAGTCTGAATCAAGTCCTTCAGTAAATGTGGCGTGTACTGTCTTTGGGCCCCTCACTGAACACTGCGGACTGATCTGGGTGTGGCTTCCTACTTGGATTAAATAGACTTCAGTGTTAAGATCCCACTCTTTTAAGTTTTCAAGCAGCTACTTCCTAAAATGTCTGCAGGGATTTCAATCAAAAAGTCCCATTGTATTCAAGGACACATATTATACTGATGGAGTTATCATGCCTCCAAACATTCAGTCGATATAAGACACTTTTACTATCACATTTCTTACAGTTGTTCGTTCAAAATAGCTTGCAATTACTCATTTTTAAAACATCATAACCTTCTAAAGCGTCCTCCCTCCGTGAACGAATGCAATCATTGTAAAAGAACCAACACAAAAGAAATAAACTAAATCAAAGATTACAGGTGATCCAATGAAAAACACTTTATATTCCAGACATATAAGAACTTAAAGTTATATAGCACCTTATAACTGTGCAGACCAAAGTTCTTTGTTATAAAAAAAAGTAAATAATAATAATTGTCACACAGACTGAAATAAACGAGAAAATTTCACATAGCTACGTTGTGTCAACAGCCAATATGAATAAGTAAGTCTTTAGCTTAGCTTTTCAAAACCTAAACTCAGCTGTTAGTAAAAAATAATGCTCATGCCATGCTTAAAATCTTACATATTCATTCATTCATTCATTCATTCAAAAAATGAATCTTACATAAATAAATCTAAACCATATAAGCAGTATATAGAGCATATGGAGATAATAAAGTCTATAGAAGAGAAGAACACTCCCAGAAGCACGTGTTAGGACTTAGTTATTAAAACACATGTCCAAATGACAGAATCTAAACAGAGCTAAGATTAATTAGAGGTCCCAGATCAGCCCGAGGACTCGGAAAGTCTTAGACCTCCACTGGTTTGTTATGTCCGTATCTAGGAAACACCACAGCCCACCGCCCGCAGTGTCAGGTTCACCCCAGACATTAGACGTGAGCTTTTTTTAAACCTAGCTCTGGGCAAAACCCCTTTTACCCACTTTCACCTTCCCACTGAGTCAAAGGCACCTTGTAGATACACTAAACCAACACTGTTCGAGCCCCACAAGTGTTGTTACATCTGACGTCGTGTGACTCTGCCGATTGTTGACGGAGAATGTAAACAATGAGAGCACTTGCAGACGGTCGGATCAATACAGCGCCTCCCAACTCTGTGAAAAATGCATCATTAAAACCGGACAGACTCTGAGAAGAGAGAACATGACCCTGTTCGCTGATGTAGGCCCAGCGCAGAGACTTTTTGACTGCACTGCGGCAGGTTCAGAAGTGAAAGTGGATCAGTTCAAATGCAAATGACTCCGATATTGACTCAAGGCAGTGATAGTGCACAGTCCGGTTTTCCCAATATTTGCCCAAAGTTTACCAGTCAAACAATTCTTTCTTGTGACGTCCGTTTGAGCTGAACAGTTGACAGTAAAATAAAAAAAACGCAAATACACAACAAATAAATAAGTCTTGTGCTTTTGGCCTTTTCATTTCCAATACATTACACACAGGCTTTTACTTCTGATCTCTTTCTTTTGATAAGCCGCCTCTCATCTATCAAAACAAACCTTGCTCTTGTTGTAAAGATACTCCCTTGTCAAGGAACCATTGATTTTATTGAACCGATAATGGGGAAAGTATGAGCACAGCATATAGGGCAAGCTAGTAACTCGTTTATTTTCATTTCAGTCAATCTCTTCAACTTCAGCCATAACTAAAGGATCCTAATGAGGTAAAAGGGCATGTACTTACACTATTCTAGTCTATTCTAGTCACGTCACCTTTTAATGTACCTCACAGACTGGACCCATTGAGGTACAAGAAGTCTATACACCTGGTCCCTGCACTCCTACAGCCTGCCGGAGATATTTCCCTGTCATTTGCCTGAGGGTGTGTCTCCCACAAAGGCATGTTTGACAGACTGACTGTATCAACAAAGCTTGTAGGTGTGTCTGGCGACATAAAACCTCTGATGCTTCCAGGTAACCCTAAGTCCGCATAGCGTCTTAGTGACTGTAGTGAGGTCAAAATTATAATGTGCTTAAAATTCCTAAAGAAACCAGATGGACAAGATAACTACTACAGGAATAACAACGATTAAAAAAGTGACTAGGAACCATAACGCTGTACAAAGACAAGGTCAAACGTCAAAGATATAGACATTTGACCAGGGTTTATAAACTGGACAGTAAGTTTAAATATGCTTCTTATCTGCTTTCTTTATGGCTTTTTATGACCTGCGTAGGCCAATTAATTAACAATAAAAACAGGAAATTTGGAAGATGAATAAATAAAAGCAAAAAGACAGATTTTGCCCACTTTGTTTTGGAGCTAATCCTGTCGAATGCACCTCCAAAAGCTCAGAGTCAAAAACTGGAAACCTCCACCTCTGACGTCATCTCAGAGCAGCCAGCTTTCACAGGGTTAACCGTGTCTGTAGCAGAGGAAACTGAGACAGAGCGAGGGGCGGGTGAGGAGGAGTGTGCACCGAGCAAACTCACAGGACGGGACAGAGAAGAGGACAAGCTGCAACACACTATTCTCAGAGAAAAGCCCTTTCTTTCTTTTTCTATTCCGTCTTACCTTCTTTCTTGCGAACTCTCCACTGCCACGCGATGAGTAGTGTCAGAATGTGGCCCACGACCACCAGGGTCGGGAACACATTTCCAGGGGGGGTCGTCGGCATCGGGTCTGCTACAGAGCGGAGAGTCCCGGGCCAGCAGTGGCAGCAGCAGCGACACGGGACCAGGTGGTGGGAGGGAGGGAAGGGGTGAAAGGTGACCGAGAGACGGACGGCTCAGCTGGGAGGTAGAGGAGGAGGAGGAGGAAGGGGGGGGGGTGCGCCTTTAGGGGGGTGGTGTCATCCCGGACTTTAAAAAAGGGAGCCAAGTTATCCGCGACTTTTTACACGAGACGAGAAGTAAAGAACACCCCTCCCTTTCCCAGCGCTGTGACTCAGTCCTGTGGCACAAGTGGACGAACGCTCACTGACTCCCTCCCACTTTATATCTCCTTTCACTTCAACAAACCCTCTCTGTCTTTTCCCAAAGTACTTCTCCTCATTCTTTTCGTCGAACTCTGCTGCGTCTCAAAGTGTTCTGTGAGTAATCCCCGTTCTCATTTAGCTGACCGCTTTCCTCGCTTGCTGCAAACTGTATCTGCAGGAGTTAATAATATATGAGCTTGCTTTGTGAGACGTACAAACACACACTCCAGCAGGTCAGCGCTGATAAGAACTGATCCACCTTCAGCGAGCAGTGTCAAAGTTTCCTGTTGTTACTCACTCCGTACATTCCCTCGTTTTTTTTCCCCCTGCCACTTTTACGAGTCATACATTCTCCAAACCCGCCCCTTTTTTTTCAACATTTCTGGATGTTTATACAAAAAGGGAGAACTCCCCATCATTCACTATCAATTCATTTTCATTATATAACTTCACTAAGCTCTCCTAATTGCTTCCTTGTGTTTGGACAGCGCTAGTAGCATATTTAAGCTTCCCAGAAACCATTTTTTTGCTGGATTGGCTTTGACCGCTGACTGGTTTTAAATTCTCCAAAATAACTGCTCCTCCTTTTAAAACTTCAAATCATAGTGTGCAGCATTTTTTCCCCCCTGCACAAAACCTGTTATTAAAGTAAGTTACCAAGACGCCTCGACCAAGTTGAACAAAGCAGCTCTTCTCAGTCATGCAGGACCTGTCTGTCAGCACTGATTACAACTCACTCGTCTCACCTGGAGTTAACGTCTTTTGTGTCTTTGAGATCGTGAAAGACATTTAACCCTTGCATAACACCTTTTTTTTTTAACAATTTAACACTGTTAGGGTCCCAGTCACTTTCCAATTTATAAATACATCTG
Source organism: Neodontobutis hainanensis (assembly GCA_024349245.1). Taxonomy (NCBI): domain Eukaryota; kingdom Metazoa; phylum Chordata; class Actinopteri; order Gobiiformes; family Odontobutidae; genus Neodontobutis; species Neodontobutis hainanensis. The sequence continues at coordinate 1,910,300 of JALDNG010000037.1, forward strand.
AATGTGTCAAAACATATTCAGCTACAGTTGTGTTTGGATTAAAAAGTGGTGGAATAAGCGTTAATATTCAGCACAAAGAGACTCTAATACAGTGGGTTTTTATCCCGTCTGGTCCTTTACTTGACGTTTCTAATCATTTTCATCTATTCATTACTTTGTATTTATGACTTTAAACTATTTTAATTGTTCTTAATAAGGTGATGATGAACTATTTTGTTATCGACACTTCATAGTTACAGTGGACACTCCCCCAAAAATATTAACTACTACCTTTTGTTACCTTTAACCTTTGTGTCCCAAATAAACCTCATTGCGTTGGTGTTTCGGAGAGGTGTAAATCTATAATAATACAATTGTCACTGTTTTTTGTGGGAAATACTGAATAGACTTTGTATTAGTGTTGGTCTATTCTTACCCTGCTGCACGTGCCTTCGACACAGACCTCTTACTTTGAGTCTTTGTTTCAGAAGCTCTTTTGGTGGGATGTATTTTGAGGACGAGGTATTGACAGGTTTTACAAAAGTCATTTATATCTGGAAAAACTCTATTTCAAAATAAAAAGGTGGTGTGGAATGAGACAAAAGGCCACATTTTACAGCAGGCGACTGTAACACTGAGTCAAATTTGAGTTGAATGCCATGTAAAGGGTAACCACACGGCATCGGAGAAAATGCAAAACAGCGGCTTCACTGACAAAGAGACACCAAAAGCAAAACAACCAGTGTTTCTGTTAGAGGACGTTATACAGGTTTGATTATAGCGCAGAAATCCAACACCGAGGCCAGGCCGTGGCATGATTGGCAGTGGTTACGAAGTGACACGTCAACCGTAAAACAGAAATAAAGAAAGCAATCTTAACCCCCGGTAACAGCAGAGTTACTTTACAAGAGACACATATACCATTTAAAGCTTCCTCTAAAGACAAAATCTATTAAGATTTGAGGAAACAAAGAAAAGCCTCATTGTAACTAAGAGACACAACTGGCAACTTCACTTTGTTTTAAAAATCCCCAAATCCCGGAGGCATCAAAAACTGGAAAGTCTTAGAGACAATTAGTTTCAGCAGGGACCGGGCAGAGGGGGATAAAACCATGGGAGCCGTGCAGACGTTTGGCACCAGTTCAACCCTCACTGCTTTGTGGGAGGAGCCAGCCCACTCCCACTCTGTGTTCACATGTGTTCGCTCAATGATTCCCATATTGTGATGCATGCTTTGCATTCTCACACGTCGGCCATATGACCAATAACATAAGCTATGAGACGAAAAGTTTCCAACAAAAATATACAGAATAAAGTGAGCAGGTTTGTGAAGGAATAAAGACAAAGGAGAAAAAACAGAATAGAGCTTTTAATGAATGGCTGTGATGAAAAAGACATCTGCAAGGAGTGGCATCCTGGCTCCAAATAACATGCCAAAAGCAGGAATTTAACCGAAATGGGAAGAAATTCTTGAGGAAGCATCTCCACATGCAGCGATACAGAGAGTAAAAAGAAAATATATCTTTCTAAAGCCTACCGTAAGGGTCTCCTCTACACAGGCAGCAGCACAGATCCATCTCCTCTGAGCGTCTCCACAACTTTTAGAGAAAACAGTGAAGTGCCACAGACTTAGACCTGACCTCCCGACATTGTGTTCTGATCAAACCCAAGGGGGGCGTGCTAAAAAAAAAAAAAAAGCTTAAGGAAGGAAAGAAAAAACCGAGCTGGAGTGAGGGGAAGTAAAAACTTAGACGGCGCTGCGAGTTTGGGGTAATTTGCGAGGCTTTCCTCAGTGGAAACAGCTTCTCATCGCGTGGTGTTGGTGGAGTTTTTTTTTTGACGAGCTCCAATGGAACGGGTCCATGAACGAAGCTGCACCAACTCTCAGAGACATGTTTTCTGAGAGATTTTTAGACAAAGAGCGGAAAACACGGCTTAATGCCAGCACACTATTTAACAAAGGCAGCTCTGTAGAAGTCATGAAGAAAAAAAATAATTAGAAAAAGCTGGAGACAGGACATTTATGCTCCAATGTCCACAGGATATGAAGTGCACACAGGAGCTACGGTTTTGATTTATATTGTTTTTCTGTTGCATAATAAGCCCCCCATAAGTACACCAATGAATAATTCACATAAGAGTAAGACATTTCATGGTCATACATACATTTTAATCTGTTTTGAAAATATATCAAACACTCAGATGAACAATAGAGGCCCTGTCCATTTTGGAAAAGACACACTTTGTTTGTGATTAGCCCAATTTGCAATAGGTAGTAAACATTTTTTGGGAGCCTCAAATTTATTATGGGGGAACAAAAAATGCTTTATAAGACACAAAAAGGGTTGGAACATTCGTGTTTAAATAAAAGACTTTAGTGCATTGGAGATTCTTTTTCCCCTAGACTGACTTCTCTTTACTTGTTTTTTGACTAGACTATTGTTTTTTTTTTTGCTTTCCATTATGATTATGAGCAGTGTAGAGCCATTTTAATTCCAAACTTTGTGACATTTCTTCACTTTTACTGTTTCTGTGTCAAACTAGAAAAGGATAAATGGCCAGATAAGAACAATACACTTTATAATATCTACACACTTTTACACATCAGTAAAACACCAGTAAATTATAATTAATATACAGTACATGGTATTCAAGACTTTGTAATAAAGCTGTTACTAATGTTTCTAGTTTAGAGTTAAGATAAGGGTGAGACTGGATTTGTTTAGAGCATTGTTTAATTAGTTTGATACATGTTTTGTGTTTTTTATCTCTTTTGTCCCATGGGCCTTGAGTGAGACATGTGTGCTTTAAGCTAAAGATAAGTCATAAACAAAAGCACAAGACACAGAGCTAAACCAGTCAACTGAGCAGATTTTCATACAGTAATTGCCTTCTAGCCGTGTTATCTTCGGTATGCAGCGGTGCACTGTGTCTGAACCCACACAGGCCTGCTTTACATTAACAGTCCTAATTGCAGAAAAGAGGGTCTATTTTAATTACCCCTCAGACCCAACACCACCAACAGCCTGGGTGTCCCGCTACAGCTTCAGAGTAAACTGAGCGCGACAATTTACTCCACACGCTCGCATTAGGACAAATAAACATAAGCCAGACACTAAAAATACAGTCCTGCCACCTGCTTCCAGACACAATGAGCCGTTACGATCTGATCCGACCACACCCGAAAAACCTCACCTGCTCCATCCTCTGGTCCTCTCTAAACATCGGCTCTCACCACAAACTACATCTGTGCTGACACCTTTTGGTAAAAGACTGAACTGTTGTGTCCCTACCTTGACCGTGCTGAATCAAAGCCTCCATGAAGTCTCTAGTGTGATTTGTGTCCATGAGGAATGACTGTGCGTCCTTTCACTGCAGAGTGGGCTTTGAAAATGTTTGAGTTTAGGCTAAATACAGGCTGAGCTAAAGCAGTGCAGGGAAGTGAAAGGTGGCATTTGGACTTTGTTGCCCTCCTTTTCTCGGCGCAGGCAGGAAAAGCTGAGTGTGTTTTAATTCGACTCACATTTGCCAGTCTCTGCTTAGTCATATATCAGCTCTGACGATGGAAAATCCTCCTTAAAGCCTGTGTCTTGAGGTGAACCCTTACTTTTATTTTAGCAAATGTGAAGAAATGGTGACATGCACAGGATTTAAAAAAAAAATAAAAGGAGCCTACAATACTTAATTACTTAATGTGCAAAGATTGTAAAGAGTAAGGGCTCACAGTAGCAGCTCTTGAGCTTTAACGTCCATAGTTGACACTTTTTTCCAGCAGGGGGCAGAGTTAAGTCCCCTTCAGTCGGTCTAGTTTTTGGGGACCACTGGTGTTACTCAGGCTTTCTTTAGTGTCACTTAGGGAGTCTCAGAAGTGCTATCTGAGTTTTTTTATGTAAGGAATGTTTGTGCCCAGTTTTGTCCATTTACCTCATAAAGGGTCGATCTGTGAAGTTTATACTAGTGTCCATATACAACATCATTATAAATAGGCCGTCACCAAACAAGAAAGGCACATTTCGTTAAATTCTGACAAACTAATTCTTTTTGTAGTCTAATAATGCAGTTTAATTGTTTTGAAAAACGGGTGTGAAAATCTTTTATAAGATTATTTCATTTAATAAACAAAGCACAAATAAAAAACACAAATGCTGAGCAGGAAAAAACATATACATTTATAATGTTGGCCTCCTGTTTAAAAAAGTTTAAGAATAACTGGTCTAGTGCAAACAGTGCACAAAAGTACACTTATAAACTGTTTTAAAATGAGTTTTACAAGACACACTACCATTGCAAACAATAAAAACATCTAAACATATTCTTCTAACCTGCATGGTCTGCGAGTCGTATAGCTGTATCGGAAACGACGAAGATTAAGTTAACCACTGACCATTTGAGCAACGGCAACGTTCTTTTTTCAGAGAAACATAATCCATATTTAAATATGAACAGTCTTCTAAAAATAATGCTAAGATGTTCACAAGAAATAACTGTAAATGCTAATCAGGAAATAAAAAGTTCTTGAATCAGAAGCCAATATATATAAAAAAACAGAAGACAAGTTGGTGCCGTTAAAGGAGAAGTGATATACAGTATAAAGTCAAGATTTTTACTGTGTGTCAGGGTGGGTAACAGAGTTGTCCCAGTCCCTTTACTTTGCCAAAAAATATCAAGATATAGTTTGTGTGTGTTTAAAAAAAAAAGGTGGAGCAGGTAAAAATAGGGCAGATGCAGAGCTATATTTTGTCTTTACAACAGTTCATTTGTTAATTCAGTGTATTGTCTGTTTGGATAACTTTAATATATTTTACCTTTACTACCTGGTGTCTCTGTGTATTGTGTTTGCATGTTTAGCTCTTGAGCCCCTCCTAATTTCTACCAGACGTCCTGTAGATAAAGCGTATTGCCCCATTTCCTCATCTTCCCTTTTTAAATTCCCCATTAGAAAAGGTCAGTCATTTTATCCGCTGTCATCCGTTTTAATTTCCTTTAATTTCATACAGATATTTTGGTTATCCCAGTTTAAATTTGTCCAGATATAATATCATTACTGGTTACATAAACTCCTGTCATGCATCAGTCTTTTTTCCTCATATATTCTTTTTTGGGCAGAGCGATGAGGGCCTTCTTACGGTTTGGAGTGTGTTGCTGGAGAGTCCTCGGGACGATCTCCGGCAGCAGGTGCAGAAAGTCACGCAGGTATTGGATGCCCTTGTTTGTCAGGAAATAGTAGGCGTGTTAGAGACGCCCTGGAGCTCCGGGTGCACAGACAGCGGACGCTTATTGTTCTTCTGCACCACCATGACCCCGTCTCTGAAGATGAACTCATAGATCGTCTTCAGATCGGATCAATGTCCCGGCAATCATTTTGACTCCATTATGGCCACACCTCAGTGTTTCTCGAATAAAACTATACAATTATCAAGAAAAAGCGGTGCTCGTGGCTCACCAGGCGAAGGAGAAGTGATGAGAAACAAAGGAAGAAAGGGAGTGCACTCGGATGCAAACAGAAACCAAAAGCAACAGAGATGTACTGGTGTTTAGCTGTCTTAACAACTGGCTATTACAACAAGCCTATAGCCACCAAGCCGCTTTAAGAAAACATTTACAAAACTGATTCTGTTCAAAATAAAAAGGACACAATTAGTGGATTAGTTAATATAAAAGTCCGGAACATGTTTTGTAAGTGATCTTTGAACACAGTCAATAAAGATATGGTCTCTAACTTTTGGGCCCAGCCACATCATCTTAACACAACTTTTAACTTATACAAAATCAACAAGCAGTTTGTGTTGTGTGACCCATATAAAATCTAATGAGGAAATAGCCATATGTGGAAAAAAACCACTAATGTCCAGAATACATGTCTGCCAGGGGAGTCAAACGTATCACCGTTAAAAAGTGATACTTACTGTACCACTTGTGTATTTTTGACCTGCATTCTGCTGTTCTTTTGGATTTTGACACCTTTTGTAAAGAAGTCTGGACTGATATTCTGCGAGTGAAGCTTATTGAGTCCATCCTCCTGCTCCCGCCTCATCTTTAAGGTCTGTAAATACTATTAAAGAGTTGTGAGATTTAGAGGGCAAAGCATAGTCAACTCTAATATTCCACTAATACTTTTTTAAGTAACATTGTAGACATTGTTTCAACCTTTAACCTTGATTAAACTTCCACAGATTATTTGATATGTTGAGCATGAGACACAATTATTTTATGTTGAATTTCCAAATTATGATCCAAATACTGAGGCAACAACAGCAACAACACGCCGTAGAATTGTGCATGTTTGGAAAAACACACCTCCAATTCACTTCCATAAAAATGTCATAAAACAGAGTCTACATTTTATAGTTATTTTGGCGTCATGATTTGTTTTACAGTTCTTGGGGTTTATCTGCAATTTATAGTTTATTAAAGACACTCTCCTTTTTCTTGACATCAATCCTAAACCTGACCCTATCGACGATTAGCATCATTAGCTGCATTGCCACAGGTACCTTAGTAATCCTGCTTATGTTACAGTCTGTGGAGACGAGAGAGATTTAGAAAGATGTAGAAAAACATCTGGCAGCGCAGCTATGTTCTGCGTTGTTGCTGCTGTAGTAAATTTATCATCTGCAAACCGTTTACAATCCCCCAAATGAAAATCACCTTTGGCCCGTTTGTCACTGTGAGCCGGATAATAAATGTGAAACAGATCCAGGCTCGAGTGGGAGTAATGCTTCTTCAGAAATAACAGCACTCATAAACTATTAATACCAGTGGGCTGAGTGGGACAGAGATTATCTGTGTATAAAAAAAATAAATAAATAAAGAGTACAATGGAATGCCACACCCAGATCACGCCTGAACCATCACTGCATGTTTGTATTTCTGATGATGCACTGCCATTTCTCAGGAATGTTAATGTCATTAATGTAAAATGATGAGTAAATAAATATAGAAGAATAAATCAGAAATGATTAACATAGTTTAAATGCTGTTTTCCATCCGCCCTGAGGAGACAGAAAACAACTCAGGAATTCAGGGTTATTTGGAGTCAAATGAAGCTAAAGGCGTGGGTTGGGTTTGGTTCATTTGATGCAGAGATGTCTCCATGTGCTCCTTATTACCTGTACCGTGGCTTTAAATCAAACAAAAGAGCAGTGCCAGCAGTCTCCTGTTTGGTTACAACTAAACACAGATGGAGGCAAAGGCTGTGTCAGGCCTCAGCCCTACAAATGACCTACAAGACTTTTCAAAACACAGAGAACTACATATGGACTGGCCATTATATTACAAACACCAAACAGGCATAATTGTCTCTTTTACCAAACAAAGGTGTGCTGGTAAAATCTGGCACCAAAGATGTTAGCTGCAAATTGTGCAGTGGGGCCACATGGATCAGACTTTTTTTGTCCCACAGATGCCTTATTTTCACTGGAGCGGTACAGCAAGGAACAGATCAGTATGGCTCACTTTGAGCTGAGCTGCTATTGGAGCGCATGTGTGCAAGCAGGGGTGCAAAAAGGGGGTATGCGGCATATGCGGCGCATAGGGGCGCAGCACCTTGGGGGCGCCAAAGCATTGGGGGAAAAAAAAAAAAGATGTACTTTTGATATATAATTTATACTAATTCAAGATAATTGAGGTCATTATTCACAATTGAAAACATAGTATATTACACTTTGGTACATTTATGCAAAAAGTTCTGGATTTGTATTTTGCAGAATAACTTTATGAACCAACAGGAATGTCTCGTCATATTCTCACATTGCAGTGCTATATTTTTATCTCATCTGGAGCCAAAAGGCTGCTGCTCAGATTTGTTTACAGCTAAAGCCCATTAATCTTTCTACTGATCACATTCCAGAGGTTTTTAATCCGCAGTGGCCTCTGAAGGAGTTGTATAGTTTTCAACACAAAAATACGAGTTAAACTAAATCCAAACCAGATAATGTGTCACCAGCTTCCCACACACAGAGGTCAATTAGTAACTTCTCAATGAGAAAAGAAGCCTGATATGATGACCTCTGAGGTGACTTTAAAAAGACTTTATTGTGTCCATCTTTAGCCGCGTTGACTGCACAGTGCTATAGCAGAGAATGGAGACACCTGTGGATCCCACTCTTCTGGCAGATGAGCAGCATACCATTTCACGCTTTACCGGGACCTTTATGGTTATCGTGCACCTCTCACTCTAAACGTTTATTTCAGAGCAATGCAAAAAGAACAAGTTGTGAAAAATCTGTGTTGATTCCAGCACAAATCTGCAAAACTAACACTGAAACATACTGTATCATTTTTATACAATGAGGCCTTGTTGCTAAAAACGTCCATGTGATTCAAGATGGCGGAGCACACATCTGTCTGCATGATGTTCAGTAAAAATCAAAGGATTCAAATGGACAGATTGGACTGTTCTTTTTAATCTAATGTGTGCCTTATTAGAGGGACACAGATAAACAAGAGTTCCAACAATGTCAGATTCATGTTTTCAAGATGTGGTATAAAAAATAAAAATAAAAATAAAAAAAAAGCCTTTAAATTGTAGGTCATAATTTGAAAACTAATGTGGCTATAAATGCTTGGTACAAACGCATTGAAATGTGATCCGTCCCGAGGGCGATGGAGGTAAAATGGCCGACAGGGTGAGCCACTAATGGATGCTGTGAGATGGTGCAGCATGACTTGGCTTTTTAAACACAAAAAAAAAACAGAAGCCAAGAGCAGCTGCAGAAAGGATCAAAAGTGAAAATGAGTTTGTCTAATGGATATTTGAGCTAAAAAGGCCGACTTGGGAAGTGCCTAAAGTATGACTAAACTTTACCCGGGGTAATATTTTACCAACTTTATCATGGGAGCATCCTGTGATTAACAGGAACCAGAGAATATGTGTAACCGGGACTGTCCTCTCTGTGAGTCATCATATCCGTCGTTTGGGGGCGAGGCCGCCACAACTAACCGTAACCATAGCAACGCCCCACACCACAGAAATATGAGTAATTACAGATGAAGGCCAGAACAGTGGTCAGAGCAGATAGCATCGCCACTGGCAACACGCAAACACACACAAACTCTTCCTGGAAAACCACCGAAACAGCTCCAGACCAGAAGTCAACGTCCAAGACTTTCACACAATAAAACATCCATCTGAGACAGGAATAGGTGAGTTGGGCACTTGCAAACAAAACCTTGCTATGTAAAAAAAAAAGTGGAATATTTTATTGTCCCCCCAGTAAGTCAAGAATGAACAGTAACCTCAATCTTAATGTGACTGGGACTGCAACAATAAGAGGAATAATGAGGGAAATTATAATCTTGCAACTGGAAAATGTTACTCCACAGTAGCAAATAAACTCAGCTGGAGCTAGAAAATAAACTATTTTCTGTCTGAATAAACAGTAGAAGATGAAAGTACTGCTTCTGTTTTTTTACTCTTTCATGTCAAATCTCCAAACCATAAGTATTTTTACTCCTTGGTATTTGCATGAACTCTTTCGACCTGATTACCGTCACGCTGGAAAAGAATTGTGCAGCAGGCATCCAACAATTAGAATAAAGTGATGTATACAGATTAAAGCTATACCAATGTAAAATTCAACCACAGCTAAATACCTAAACTATAGAGACTAAAATAAGTTAATGTGCTAAGTAAAGCTTCTATCTTTAAACTAACCTCTAAACTCTGACACACCATGTTTTTGCCCTAGACACTAAAACAGTGAGAAGGACAGCTAACTGTTCATAGTGTTGAAGGATTACTAATAACAAAACATGCTTCCTGCAGCTTTGACCACGTGTTAATGAAGCTGACCTAAAGATAAAACTTGCACAAGCTTCATTTCAGAGCTGTATTTGTCTTTGTTTGACATCAAAGTATATTTTAGTGACTTTCTCCGAAGCGCCTACAGTCAGCCGCACGGATCATTTAGACATTAACGTTCTCTCGATTAAACAGGAAACTTTGTTCAGTGCTGTGGTCTGATGAGGCCATGCCCCGAAGGAAGTGGGGTAAAGGCGCTGTATATCTGCTGTGGTGGGACAATGGGGTTTTGTGTCAGAGTGGTCCTGACTGGCAGATGAGCACGGACAAACCTTATACAGACACTTTGGCAAAGGCCTGGTAACACTCCCACAGTAACGGTTTTGCCCGGACCAGAGGCCATTTGACAACATGATATGTGTGCGGAGCCATTTGGAGTCCCATATATCAGCGTGTCCTCTTCTTAAACCCAGGTACTATATGAGATGAGATACTATACAATCAAGCTGTCATACGAAAATGCCAAGAATGAGCAAGAGTAGCGAGAGAAAGGTCAATGCAACTTACTCCAAAACCTTTACAGATTTATTTAAAGCATCAAAAAGTCAGTATTGTTCACACTAGCCTTTTTTTTCCTGTGGACAGGTGTTAAAAATTAGCATGTGTATAATAAGGCATCTGGTTTGGTCCATTGTATTTGTGTTTCCATATTAAATAAATTAATAAAATTTATAAATAAAAACTATTTCAAAACACACAGAGCATACACTGGCTCTGTGTGCTATTATCCAACAATGCTAAGATTACTTTTACTTGAGTACTAGTCTGTAGCTAAAACAAACAATAATGTCAAACCCTCAAAGACAATCTCTAGAAAGCCGAGCACATCTTTTATTTCTTGATGGGGCGCCTCGTTGGCTGACATGGACTGTTCTGCCTGTGGTGAGGATTGGCTCAAAGACCGCTCCAGCAGCTTTTACATCATCTGGTGCCAGTGCAGTTTTTTTTTTTTTTCTTTTTTGGAAATGGCACAAAACAAGGCCTTTATAACTCACAATTACTGAAAAAATGCATGTCAGTGGGAGCAGCGGGGCGCAAATATGATACACTCAGGGCTTAGAAAACCAAAAGAGCATGAATTTTGGGGGTTTATAGAGCAACAAATACTCAATAGTAATTCAGCACATAAGAAAAACTTTGAGTATTTTAATTCTCTGCAGCAGTGGGGTTAAGCTCAAATTTAATGAAGGAACACAACAGTGAATGAGAATCATATCAAATCCAGGCCCCAATAAAGGACTGGATAAAAGTCATGCCTTAACAATGATACGATTTAATATTAAAGACAGAGGCAGATACAAAATATGATAAGCTCTGAATAAGAGCAATCATTCAATAAATGAATTCCCACGAGGGAAATTTGTCCATTAATTCCACTGTTTTCCATTTTATTGGTAGGAAAAGGGCAAACAGATCGCCTTAAGCTGCAGGAGGAGCCTGGTTGAAACCAGAGCAAAGATCAAACCAGGACAAAACATGCTGTTCTCATTTTAAAACAGAAGCAGAAGTAAATTAAATCAATAACGTTCAAGTCTCAAGCCAATGTCACATGATCACTTCCAAAAAAAGAAGATGGGAACAGCAACTTACCTGAAAGAGAAAAACAAGAGACAAGAAAAACTAACCTTTAATCATACTATATTCAAATTGTTTTAATGGTTTTAAAGAGTGATTAAGTACAAACTTTTATAAATGTCATGTGGCAATGGCACTTAAAGCTGGAGGAGACAGACTATGATAAAATGATTAACCCAGCTTTTAATTTAATGTTAATGTCCTCTATATTGTAAATTTTGCCAAACAGCCCAGTCCTTAGGCATGTTTAAATACACAACTTTTGCTTCTCACTTTCAGTGCAGCATATATTGCAAAGTAAACACAAAAAATATCAAGCGTCTACAAATACACTTCCCTTTAATACAAGCTGCTTTTAAACCACTTAGATATTTGTCTTAGACGTTTTTTTCAGAAGCTATCCATCAACACTAATGTTTTCTGTTGTGACTTTCATCCCAGTTCATGACAGCCTGCAGTAACAGTGCCCCTGCTGGACACCTTTAGAACAACCGCTATGTCCTTAGGTCCCCTTTAGCCTTCACCTAGTTTCAATCAAATCACAGAGTAAATAGTCTGTTTAATTGTGTTGCAGTGACAAGTCGACTGGAGGAAGCAGTGGGCGATTGTCACTTTATAGAGGTGGAGGCTCCTCTGAATTACAGGAAACAGGAGGTTAATAAGATTACGTAATTACATCAGCAAGGGTAAGAAGGGTTGTGGCCAGACGTATTCACCGATGAGACAGACAGGGTTAACCGGATTACAAAAGGTATTACCGAGGAACAGAGACCAAAGACGTAAAGCACTCACTCAACACAAACTCCTCATTTTACAGGCAACTCAGTGAAAGTCTGGACCGCTTTATAAAATCAAAATATACATCCGTCCCTGGTTCCCAATATCCCTGGTTTTCATATTTTTATTACAAATATTTTCCCAGTATTCCTGCTGTGCTCTCATCACTTTTTTCCTCTTCTTGCCATGAGCTATTCAGGTTTATTACAAACTCAGTCTCCATGAGTTCAAAGCAGGTCAAACTAAACATAAAAAAATTCATTTGTGGGTGAGTGTATAGCTTTAAATGTACAGAGAAAAGTGTTTGTAAAGACAGATGACTGCATTACTCAAACAGGTAAACTTTGTCGTAAAAATATTGCTGCTGTCTTTTTATAGTAACAGTCATAAGATGAATCGAAAGATATGTTGAGATCTCAAAAAGCAGACTCAGAAAGTGCCGTCTCATTGGTCGGTTCTTTTCCTCTGGGTCAGCAGTGAGCTACTGCCACACGCGTCTGGCAAACTCAGTTCAACACAAACAGGATGCATCTTGGATACAGGGCTTATGAAAGCATCATGTTGTTGGTGGAAAGTACACTTATAGGCTACTGTAAGAAAGTGTGAACAGGAGAGTGACTTCAGAGTTCTATACGGGATATATGGTGATACTTTACATTTTGTGATATACATTTTAAATGGGCAATAGGCTTTAAGATAAGTATAGTTAAAACTATATAAAGCCTATAGTTTTACACAAAAAAATATAATCAGTTGTATAATATCTTTAATGGCAATGCCTTTTAGCAATCAAGCCCGTGGTGGAAGTAGCAAAAAGACTTCACATTAGCTCTTTGTTTCCTCAGTCAGTAATGAGGAAGCAAAATTCAGTCGTGTTTAATTGTTGGTCTTATATGTAGAGTTATAGTGATGTGAAAAGCACAAATAACAGGGAGTATCCAGTGACAGTGTAGTTTAGTGTAATCTCACTTGCTAATATCTGTCTACCCCCTCACTGACAGCACACACACATGTAGTCAGTCAGCTGCAATTTCCAAAGCATCATGTTTATGCTGAATCATTGTTTGGTAATGCCCTTTCATCCAATAAAAAATATTGTAGTTCACTTAACTTCTTTTGACTAAATGTAAATTCAGTGTATGCAGATTACAAACAGTCAAAAGAGGCATAACTATAAATGACTTGCCATCAAGATTTTTTTGTATGAAGGCGAATAGTGACCTTTTTACCTTGTGGTATTAATCATGACATGGACAGCCCCGACAGAATCAGGTCAAAAATCTGAAAGATGGACATCTTCCCGATCTTTCCTCCAGATCAAATGACCATTAAAGCATCAGGAGGCTACAAATACTACAACTGCTCAAACCAGGAAACTGACACACGAGCTCCCCATTCCTCAGCCATAAACAGACAGGATGTAGGCACCAATGTTAATCTCATCCAAGAAACCACATAGACTTACTGCACATAATGATGCTTCTTACTATGGTTCCTCTCATAAATGTTTAGAGCTACATTACCTTCTATTGGTTTAAAAAGGTAAAAAACAACTTGTCCTGAATAGCATGTACAAAACCCATTCATTTGTTATCTGCAGACATCTCATACAGAGCTAATTCAGATAGATGTGCAGGATATTGGGGAAATATAATAAGGAAACAAAATGGATGCTAAATCATCCACAAATAGCAGATTACATCTTTGTTGAGCAGTTAGGGCCCTTCAGGAAGCCACATAATAAAACTGAGGGAGTTGACCACATTGTTTGAAAACTGCTTGACCGACTGGCTGCAACACAGTCTGCATTATTCCAACTCATTCACATCTAAAAGTCAGACATTATTAATACGACTCATTGCATGTCTATGTTGTGAAAAAAGCTGTCATCAATAAAATCAAAGTCTATCACTCGTCTGGTTAGACACATGCCCTCAGACAGATGACCCCAGACTCACTGCAGGCTTCAGGACAAAAAAAAAAGATCTGCCTGTTAGCTGTCTGTTGAGCTTTATACAAAAAAAAAAACAATGACTGAGCACTCGGCTTTTGTCACTGGGAATAAAATATACTGAGGCCTCGTATGTCTACCTGGTAAGCCAATGACTGTATAAAATATGGACATCATTCGCCTATTGCTCCCCATTCACCTATATTGTTGTTACCACGGCAATAAAATGGCGGTTGCATCAGGGTTTTTTGGCTATTACTACATAGTAAAACAATAGTTTTTAGCTAGCATAAACGGACATAGTAATCAAAAATTTGAGTTGTCATGTAGTAAAAACTTAGCTCTAGAGACCAGAGCCATCTTTTGAACCAGGCTGTAAACGTGATTTTTACACTTGTTAAGTCGCCATTGGGTTTCTCCTTATATTTCTGTTTTTGGAGCCTGCCCTCTGGTGGATGGAGGTATATTGCTGTATATCACTGTATGGTGGCGCCCTTACTTGAGGACCTTTTAAGGGGTTCCATGAGATGGACCTGGTAAACACAGACTTTAAACCTGGAACCAAATAATAGCAACTGGTTTGATGGGTTTTAATTAATGTACTATATTCCAGATTATGCATTTTTTCCTCTGAGGTGATTCTGAAAATGGATTTGAAAGTTGTTACTGAAAAAAAAAAAAAAAAAAAAAAAAACTCAGGCACTTTCCCTTTTATGTCTTGTTACTTTGTAACACTATCACGCCTAGAGGTCAAGTGCATTGACCCTGGAGTGGACAAAAATACCACCCGAGTAATTACACCATCACTGGAGCCAAAATCCCAGAGTGAATTAGTTGCACAATTTATGCCTGATTTTCTATGAAACAAAATAAACATATGGCAGACTCTCTGATAACTAATTGATCAATCTCTAGTCTATAGGGTTACAGGTCCACAAAGTTATAATAAAATTTATGACTAATACAGAGGAACTGGTGTCGTCATATTTAACATGTATTTTGTATTTGCTGAAAGTAATATAACCAAGCCAATAACAAACAATTCATTAGTAACGTCTTGCTCGGCTCATAACAACAGAAACAGTCCTGTTTGTTAAGGAAATGATTGTGGACTAAGGGCTAAAATAGCTGAGGAGAATAGACTATGGCAGCGATGGTGACGACATGCCTACTAATGAACTGGCTTGACCGAGTAAGCAGCAGAGTTTAACATGTTAAGTCCATTAGGAGAACTCAGTGAAGCGAGGGAGCCTTTGTCCATAAGATCCCTCAGAAACACTCTCAACCAATCGGAACAAGACCTGACACCTTTGGCTCCACCCCCTGGATTTGTTAAAGATCTCTCCTGCCCGAAAAACAGCTTCAAAGTGTCACCATTTTTCACCAGGCCAAGATCCTCTAGCCAAACCTCAGGCCGGCGAAGAAGGGCTTTAAACAGGACTCCACTGTAGTCTGAGCCAGTTTCTCCAGTCTGGGACGGGCACTGCCTGCTAAAATGGTGACTTTTGTTCTTAAAGTAATTTGTTCTGCTGTGAAATATTGACTGTTTGATTGTTTGTAAGGCATCATTAAACAACATACAACAAAGTTGTAGTGTAAAGTTTAGTGATAAGAGTAACACACCCTTTAATGTTTGATTATCTAAGTCTGGAAAGACAGGTTGTGCAGAATGTAAGACCTGCAGGCTGAAGAGAGGTATCCTGACATAGCTTAAAGCTTGAAATAATGTGTTGTCATAGCAACAAGGCCACACACTTGGGCCACAACACTGACAACACTTCCTTAAAATGTTGTATTATATCAAATCTGTAGAGGCCTACCAATATGACATGTCATAAAATATACATTTCAATTAGCGGCCATTAATCAATACAACCATGTTAGCTTGTCTTTAAAAACATACATTGTATTTATATGACACAGAGAAGGCTTATGTCCCCCTGTGAGCTCCAGGACATTACATACTGTGTGTACACCTCTGCATTAGGGAGCAGTACCTACAAAGTTACGTCATAAATAAAGCACAAAAGATGCTAATGCTTTGTTACACGCCTTAGTAAACTGACAATATTTGAAACACCCCTGATCTTCTTCTGTACATGTGCCCCCTAAAATGTCAGAATTATAAAATTATATAAGCAGCGTGTACAACATCCACTATGTCTACATCTGCAACACAGACAGAGTTGAGCTACTGTAACCACACAGACATTTGTTTTAGGTAAAGGAGATACAGTGAAATGCAATTGTAGCTGCAGAAAACTGTTTAAAAGTAAAAAAGAACCAGTATGAAACTAAATTCCAAAATTATTTTTTTCTTCAATGAGCCCTACAAACACAGCAGCCTGACACACAGATATCGGTGTCACTAGAGACAACACATGTGCAGCTCAGACCACGCTGCATACGTCCTGCTGCTGACCGAGGGGCAGGGCAACACTTGGGAGAAGCCCTGCTGTTACCGTGGCGATGCAGTAGGAGCCCCCTCACTCTGCATCTACAGTGCAACGTGCCGCATGCAGCAGCAGCGTCCTATACGGCACCTCGTAAAAACACAGCGTCTCAGCACAATCCTTCCCCCTGACCCCTGCTCTACACTGAGTTGCCACCGCTGAAAACAAAGGGCAAGAAAGGCTTTTCAGCACGAACGGGGGAGGATTATAAGTCCTGTGTTCAGCCTAAAGCCCCAAAACTGAACTTTGAATGTTTTGTCTGCATCCGTGTGACGAGAAACTCCTCGTTAGGGAGGGGTTGTGGCAAAACAAGGCGGTCCCGCAAGCATACGATGATGACACAAGGAAGTTAATATCCCAAAGTGAAGCGGTACCTTTGAGGGAGGAGATCTCGTGCTGGATGGACCGACCCGAGTCCATAATGGATGCTGACTGGTTGAAACCTCCACGGACTTGAGTTTAAGCTCCACAAGGTCAGTTTAGCTCAAAGACCGAGAGGATGTGAGTGTGTCTTTGCCCCAGCAGCCTGCCTCTTGTGCTGCTGCCACAGGAGTTGGCAGCGCTGTGTTTTTGTTCCCTGCCTTTTCTCTCACTCCTGCCCTCTCCAACACAATCCTATGAGCCGAGGAATTAGGAAAGGCACATGCACACCTCCCTTGTCCCCACCTCCCTGTACTGCCTGGTGTTGTCCCGTCTCATCCTCGTGGTTTTTTCTTCCTGGGAGGTGCCTCAGCCAATAACAGGCGTTGCTCCATCACTGCATCATCAGTGTGGAGAGCTGTTGATGGCATGAGACAAAAAAAAAAAAGGCTTCCCTTTGCACGTCTACTATCAATGTAACATACTCCGTAAAAATATAGCATATGCTTAACCTTCTTGAAGCATTTACTTGAATGTTTATGAATACACTTAATAAACAAACCAGTTCTAATTGTCTTTACAAAATCATTCAAATCTTGTCCTTAGCAGTGACTCAGCAGTAGCTTTGCCGTAGTAAAGTGCTGCATTACAAACCAAAGCTTAATAATTCTGCAATGATATTTAGCACTGAATCAAACATGCCCAACCCTTTTACATCTGTATTTCAAATTAAATTTACTCAGAACACTTAACCAAAAGACTCCAGGTTCAGTCTTAACGTAATTTCTAGTAACTAACAGCATTTTATTGTTTTGTCGTGCAGAGCAGAGGAAACTGTGACCACTTGCGTGACACAGCATTTATGAAATAGACTTCTTGTGAGGGCAATACAAAGCAATAAACAATTGTTCTAAATATATACATAACCTAATTATACATCAATTGTTAGAGAGGACAGTTCAGTCACATGAAGCCTGGCCCTCGTGTGAATTAGTGTCTGAGGTTGCATTGTTTATTGTCTGTGGCAGTGGTTTTAGACGACAGTGAAGGGGTTTGATAAAAAGGGACTCAGCAGTTTCCTTAAAGCCTCTAGTGACCAAGGACTCAGCAAAATCATACATTATTGTAAAGACTGCAGAACAAAGCTGTCAGTGAGTGTGTGAGCTTTCTATGTGTTTGTGTGTATCTGGTCAGATCTAGTGTATAGGTGAACGAATGCAGTTTTTGTAAGAACAGCACCAGGAAAGTCTACCTCCTTCTTATTTCAGCGTTTTGCAGGTCTGTGAAGCTTCAGTGGATCAAAATAGTCAGATTCTTCCAAATCACATAACTTTGACAGCTGCTTTCAGTTAAACCAGTAAATAACTTCAATATTTCACATTGCTTCAACACCGAGACGATAAATTCTGATATGATTTTGAAATACAGAGCAAAGTTGCCCGATTGATGAAAGATCAATAAAAGGCACAAGACGCCCATTGACCTCTGGTAATGAGATCTTTATGAAGAGATTTTAAGTATCACATGCAAAGAGATGTTGATTCAGTCTCTGTATTTACTTTACAAGAACCACCCGTTTAATAATAGCATGTATTTTTGCTTTAACAGAGACATGCTGAATTCAACATTAGCCTCCGACTCTCACAAAAAACACAGAGGAGCGGATGCTAAGTGTCAGTCCGACTGTGGGAATAAAACTAAATAAGACACTTATCACTGTAGAGTAACATAATATATTGCCCTGATACTGACATTAAAACCATTCAACAGTAAAATTATTCAGGAAGCACTTAATGACCCTTTTCAATCAATGCAGCAGAATCAATGAGAGCCTGGGGCTGAAGGAATCGGATATAATTTCTGCAAAAATGAGGCTGATATAGAAATAGAACAGAGCAAAACAAATTCCGGTGCTGCAAAAACAACAGAATGTCCACTGACCAGTGCATGTGGTGAATGTACACACCTTTCACCAGGTACAAGGAAAGCATCTGTCTCTTTTTCACATTAAGTTTTACATTCTTAATGGTATCTTATTGGACAACCCTAAGATGAGAATTGTATGTGATATTACTATTTGATGGAGAAATTTTAGTCTTCCCTTCATTTAAGGCCTAAATGTAAAGTCACAGACTGGTCAGGTCAGCTCCTTCCCTCTACGTCAAGGCCAACAGTGCACAGATAACACAACTCCAAGTAAATCTCTATCGGGTAAACAAGAAGCGTGCACATTGACCTAGTAGGCTAGCTTATCTCAGTCCACAGAAGCCTGGAGAGACTGGTTATTCAATACCACACGGTGTTGAGTGTCCTGTCTCCATGTCCCGTGTTGGTCAATAAACCTCTTCTGTCTAAGACTCCTCTCAGCTCCAAGGGCAGCTCTATTACGCCCCAAAACTATTATTATGTGATTTGTGCTTAATACTCAAATAATGCTTAGTAAATTAAATAGGTTAGTATGCTTGTATTTCAATTAAATTTGTTACAAAGTTATTATAACACATATCTGTCTAAAGACTATAGATGGAAAATGGCACTTCATTTTGTTTCACAGACCAATGCTGAGAATCATGACTCATTTCCACAGAATTTATAGACATCAAACTCTTTGGCTATAAAATCATCTTCATGTGACTTTTCCAAAAGAAAAACGGACTCCATCCTAAAACCACAGTCTTCATGCTGCAGTGGAAAGATGAGTAAACACTGTAAATAAAGCCCGTGTCGACTGACAGATCAATGTTACAGACCAGCTGCCGGCCACACCTGAAACATCATCTTTGTCTCAATATTATACAGCGCTATGAATAGAAATAACCAACAGACTACTTTCTTTCATTGGACTATTTACACGGTAGCAGAAAACAAGGCCTGGATGTAACGATACAAGAGACTTCAGCAAATATTATACTATTTAATTTGGCCACTGGGAGAACAAAGTTTGACATTTCATATATAACATATCGAACAGAATCCAGGTCACATTACTACATACTCTTATCATACATACCACATAGAGCATGTTTTTCTCAAGTAAACAGTAACTTTAAACCCATAGCTTCTTACTTACTCTATGTACTTATGTTGAGACTACTCCATGATGGTCCCTTCTACTTTATAATGATAATAAAACCATTTAATCTAACCTACTCTAATTAAATACCTTTTTTAAAAGAGTAATATTGCAGTACATGAGACTGACTTAAGACCATTAGCCTCAAGTGGATTGAGTTATTATTGGATGTACTTAAGTATACTCTGCACTGTTTCTACACTTAAGGTGAGTAAACAGTTTTCATTTTGTTGCAGCATCTCTTGTTCATTTGTGTAATGTTAATAAAAAGTTAACTCTAAACATTTATTTGAAACATTTTTAATAGAGTAATGTTGTACTTCTCAAGACCAGCCCTAACCTCACAAGACTTAAATCATAGTTTAACTTGATAATATCTTTGACATTTAGCTCTCTGGATTTTAAATGATGATCTAATAAGTCCTGCCAACACCAGAGACTGAAAGAGAACAACTGTCTTTGAACGCAATCATTAAGAATATCATTCATTTGTAGATGGACTATTTTTAGACCCTTGGTAGTATTTCTATGTCTCATGCATCGGTCTTGATTTGGTCTCAGTTTCTAAAAGCCTTGGTCTTGCCTTGACTCATTACGAGGACACACTTAAAACCCAATAATATCTTGTTTCTTGTCGTTTTTTTATTTTTAATTTAAAATACAGAAGATTGCTGTGTGAGTTTGAGTATTTACTAAACCAGTTCACTTGGTTCCGAGCGGAGTAGTGAGTCATGTTGAGTTTATGTTGCTGTGTCCCTGCAGCTGTTCAGGGCCTCGGTGTCAGGACTACTTTTGAAACCCAGCCAAAGTGTCATGTCTCTCCTGATGCACCCTTCAGTCCGCTCCGTCATGAGCGTTCTCTTAAAGCTTCACTTTTACCGACAGTCTCAGGTATGTGGCCTCTGTCTGCGTCGATTTAAGTGTTATCAAACTCCAAGTGCAGCTGCTCAAATAAAAACGGCACCTCACCTCAGTCAGAGCCAGGAGCTAAAAATAACCTGTTGACTATCAATACTTACATTCACAGTGAACTACCATTTCCCATTTAGCCATCTAGCCTCAGGTGGACTGTCCAAATCAACTGAACCATTCCACCTGTGTTGCTCACCTGTGGCCCCTTGTGGGGCTCAGGCTCCGAAATGTCCCCAAATGTCCCCAAAGACCTTAAGCAGACAACATAAACTTTAGAAATGGTCTAATATTGCTCTGCCTTGAGTCTATCATATGTATACATGTTCCTGTTTTGTCAATAATAATTATTTCAGATAAGTTCTTGAAGGTTTACATGTGTCTCATTGTTACACTGATAGGTAATAGTTAAATTGTTCTTGTATCATGATTAAAAGTACGTGGCTCGCCAGTTGGTTTGTGATTAGATTTTTTTTGAGTTTGTGAAACCCCAAAGCTGCAGCAAGGTAAGATCTGAAGGAGCCAACTACATTTTCATGATCATGCTAATGTAAAATGATCCAATAAAAACAATCCAATAAAATCTGAAAGACCAGTGACACACACAGTGCTCCCTTTCAATCAGTGTGTTTCTAAGAATAAGCACTTAAAAAGCACTACTGTGAAAAAGGCACTCCAGCCTTTTGTTAAGCTCTGACGGAGACTCTGTCTGAGGGCCTCATGAAAGTATTTCAACACTGACTCTCTTTGTGTCAGTGATAAATGTGACCTTTAAGAAAATTAAAGATTTTTTTTATGGCCAAACACAAAAAATAAACATTTGTAAGTACTTTTGCCTTGTATCTTAGCAGCCACACAAGATCTGTGTCAATTTGGCATTACTTCCTTGTTGTGTTTGAAAGCCCATTGCTCACAGATGGATTTAAAGAAAAGCACTGCAGCTCCATAGGCCTAAATAAAGATGTGACAATGTATAATCACAAACAGTGGGATGAATGTGGACAATACTAGGGCTGCATGATGATGTAAATACACAGTATTGCAAATAACAAATTGAAATAAATGTATTTATCTCATGTGCTAGTGGCTGAGGTGGCTAGAGTTCTCACAGTCTAGGCTCTTTATTAACCTCAAATGGAAAAAAGTTCCAAGTCCCTTTGTCATTACCATATTGAACAATGCCACTGCAGTAAATTATAAAATACACCAAAATAAATCATACTATTGTTGCACTGCTACCAAAGGGAGAGGCGGAGGAGAGCTGGCTGTGGATACAACGCTCATCAGAAAATACAGAGTGTTCAGCCAGAGCCCCACTGACATTCCTCGCATTAGTCTGGTTCAGTGTAGCTCACCACAGTCCAGCGTCTGTGCCATTGTTCCACATCAGGAGCCAAACGGGCACTGGACTCACAGGTGTGTCTTAGGAACAACCAAAACAACAACACTTTTTTTTATAATCTTACCCATTCTTATAAATGAATTAGTTTAATCATACTTTGAATACATTTGAAAAACAGGTACTTTCATAATTGAAGTACAATGTTCCTGTGATACTAGAGAAACACCTTTAACACACCTTCATGTATTAAGTATGTCCTTCACCAAAAAAGTGACACAAACTAGGACATTGTTATAAGAAGGTCCCAGCAATATCACAGAATGGAGTCTAGAGGGGCCACTGATATCACACAGTACATGTTTTTCTGATAAAATGTTGCAGAAGTACAAAGCTCCAATGCTGCAATGTGCCATTTGCTGATATTTTTGTCTAATTCTGTCTCCAGATACCACCTTTTATTGCCCGGTAGGACAGACCAGAATGGATACAATAACAGTTTGTGTGAGACTGTTTCTTGGAGACTGCGCTCACTGTACACACATCATTTCTCAGCTGATGACATCATCCTCAGACAATTACAAAGACATCCTTCACAATGTCATTAAAACCAATCAATACTGGATTCCTCTAAAACCTGTGGGAAAGTCAACACTAACATCCAGCGGGACATGGTTAAATGTTAAAAAAACTTACTGATTTTGTGTTACTTATAGCTTATAGAAGACAAAGTATTAAGTCTAACAAACATTTCAGAGCGAGGTTATGTAACTCCTGTCAGCCGTTTGCTATTCCCCGCATTTGGGAAGACACTAATCCCTGCTCAATCACAGATCCCATCTCAATTACTGCAGTCCCACTCTTTTAAGCACCATTACCCCAGGACACTCCAACGGCTCACTTTACCCAGGTTCATCAATATGGAGACAAAACCAGACGAACAAGAGGGAAAGCTTTAGAGGTTTTAGCTTTAGCCAAAAATAATAAACTGCAGAAGAAATTAGAGAAGTTGGATGGTTGGAAAAAGTTGAAAATACTGAAAATCTAACTAAAAACAGAAAAAACCTTCAAACTTCTCCAGACTTAAAGGGAGATTTGTCCACTTAGACTTAGACTCGTCTCACAGCAGTCAACGGATTATGTTTCAGCTGCAGATGAGAACAAATGGAGAGCGTAAGGTCACCTGTCGAACTCATGTGAAGTCGCAGAGCAGTGAGAAAACTGCTCTGTGTATTCGACAGTGCCCGGCAGCTTCCTGTGGCATGGCATTGTTGCACAGAGCGTAGGTGTTAACCTGTGGACATTATGTACAACAGTGTCTGCTGTCAGTAGAGGTCACACTGGATAAACACTTTGAAATATAATCTATAAAATAAGACGTCGCCTTTTCTCGTCATTTATTAAAAAGAACAGGTTGAGAACAAGAGGCTACATTCTGCTCTCATGACAACTGTATGAGGAAGATGTATCCAATGATTCATTTATCAGTTCCAGTTCTGTTAAAAACTAATCTAGTGACTGTCTGAAAGGCCTTGAAGAGTTTGTTCTATCAGCGTTTACCTGCACTGCTCAGTCAAACTACACTCACGGCTATAACTGGACTACTGTTCACATGCACAGGAGGAAATCAAACTCTCTGTCAGCCTAATGTTGCATTCACATCATGTTTTAGTAACAAAAAACAAATAAGACAAATGAAATTGTAAACTCGACATGTTTGTAGTGTCAGACATCAGCTACTTTCTTACATAATAATTTAGAGATTTTGTTAATTTCAATATTAATGTTTTTACAGAAAAAACAAAACTCTACTGCCTTAAATACATTTAAATTAGATCTTTGTGTACTGAGTTTTCATGAAGGGGGATCTGCCATGATGGAGATATCTAACTGAGAATAAAGGTTTACAATAATTTATTAATAATCTAAATTAAAAAGGAGTATAAAGTCGGAACCAGATAAACATAATATCTTGTTTTTTAAGTGCAAATACACCTATTTTGCATTAGCCTTTTGTTGTTGGTAGATTTAAGGACTCCCCTAAGATGATCCGAGCTGACACACTTATGCTGTAGACAGTTAAAAAGAAAAAAAAAAAGTCTACCCACTTGTCATATAGTTTTGTTATGGTTTTTTTTTGGAGCCGTGATTGGAGAGATACATATTCAAAAACATCCTGGAAAATGGAAAATTCAGTCAATGGATGTTCGTTGAGATACACGTACTGCACATACTGAAATTACAATAATGCTTTGCCCAAATAGTTTCATTCATTTCTGGTATTACTTCCTGTATGTGGTTTTGGGCTACAGTCCACACATACATACAGCCCTCTGACTATTTTTGAATTTGAGGTCAAGTTGCATGAAACCGATCTAAGGCAGCTACTGAAAGGGAAGCGTGGAGGGGGTTCACAAGACAAACTTATCACAGGCCTTTCAGAAGTGAGCTCAATTCATACATGTGCTAGTTTATGTGTTTAAAAAGCGGGAGTATGTGGACCTGACATGTCGTGTAAATCCATCTGACGGGCCGAGGTTAATCATACACTTCCAGTCCACTGAGCAAACACAGGGATGAGATTAGCATCTTTTAACACGACTGTCCGTGCTGTGAAAACAAGACAGGCCTATAACCTTTTAGAAATGTATTTTATCATGATTTGGCAAATAACAGTGAAGAATCTGTAAATTTACAGAGGGTTGCATAAGAAAAGCACATGGTCAGTGGCACACCCCTCTTCTGTCCAATCATTTGTACAGTCTGTCTCTCTGACTCTGAGACTAGTTCAGAGCAACTAAGACATTACATTTTATACATGTTTCAGATCATTTTGTTCTCACTGACAAACAAAAATGCTTGCATTACATATAATGCATTTACTGTTTGCAGGTTTTCCAAACCCTTGTTTTTAAGGACACCCAGTGGTCAGTAAATGGACTGCATTTGAGCAGGTTTGTTGAGCTCAGACTCGCTGGGTTTGCACACTGCTGGTGCTAAAGAAAAAATCTACAACGGCATTTGTTTTATCTGTAAGTCCCACATACAACTGGAGTAAACTAAATTCAGATTAGGGCACTTTTAGATTTGTCAAATCACTGCACAGCTCACACAACACAACCATGATGCAAGCAGAGCCTCCTTGAGATCGTAATGTGTTTTAGAAACAGTGACATGGGGTCATACACATACACACACTGATACTTATCTTTCACTCTGTGGTAAATACTGTTAAATTCAAAGACCACATGAACGCAGTATGAGTCTGAGGAGAGGCTGGAGACTCTTGTTCAGGTAAACTCAGACAGAGTGAGAAGTCCCACTCAGAGTTACACTTACATTTAGTCATTTAGTAGACGCTTTTATTCAAAGCAACTTACATTAAGCTTGCATTCACCAGTGTCACAGCTGGAACACCACTGGAGGCAAGGAGGGTTAAGTGTCTTGCCCAAGGACACAACAGTTTGAACTGTGGGGAGAGCGGGGATCAAACCGCCAACCTTTCGGTTATAAGTCGACCGAGTCATAATGAGTCACAATGAGTCCACAAAACATTTACTTACTGCTTTTCAATGACTAATGGGCTGGGTTATTGTCTACACCTATGACATCATCATCACTATATTCAGTATGAAGTTTAAAATCCTGTCTGTGCATGGCTTTATAGGTATTCAGACTGCAGCTCAAATCTGTTTTATAGATACTATACAGTACACATCTGATTTGTTTTCTGAAACTGTACGACCTGCACGTGTCCCAGATACCTTTAGATAACTCAGATGTAGTCTCTTTAATACGTTTGTGAAATCTAAGTGCTTTTTCATTGAACGTTAAAAACCCAAAGACTATTCTCCCGCCTATGTGTCAGTCTGTATTTAAACCCTCACTGCGTGTTTTACTTTAATAGATCTGTACAGTTACAATAATAACTCACTGCTGTATTTAACCACACTTTAACCCTTCCCAAAGGAAGCTAAATGTCACCTGCTGCAATAACTTATTTAAACTGGTCTAACAAGACCCTGTGCTCAAACAGAAATAACTTGTTTACAGAAGGCAGCCTGTTTATTAAAAGTTATCCATTCTTCCTACAAAGAAAAATCCACTTAAGATCAGATTTCTCTCAAAAGCGTGAGGAATTTTGAACTGGTGTCAACACCTACAGCAGAAAGACGAGGAAACCCAGCGCTGTCAGCTAAAAAGGTATTTGGTGTAACAAGAACATTGGTCAAACCTGGTAGCATTTTCTGGAAACAATGCTCTCTCTGCTGCTACACTTTTGCATTTGACATTGATCAACCTGACAAAGTCATAAATCCATCATGAGCTCGCATCAAATCTAAGACCAGTATCGACAGGAAGTGAGATCTTGGCAGTGAGGCTGTGGGGTAGGGTTTGTAGCAGCAGCAGACCTGGGCCAGCTCATGGCATTACTGTGGCTTGCTCAGAGGACATCTGTGTGGGAAAAAACGGGCCTAAACTAAACCCTACTGACCAGCTTTATTTGTACTGCTTTTTCTTTGTGCTGAAGGTGACAAGTGGACCAAGAGAGTCCAGCTGTAATGGCCAGCCTTTGTTTTAACACAAACCTCCTCCAGATGTGACTGTAATCCACCTGGCTTTGGATTTTCAGAGTCAGCCACCATCAAGAGACAGCTGTTCCTTTTCACAAATCCTCTGAAGTAATTGAATAATATTGGCGATCAAGTGCGCTTGTCTGCTCTCTGAACTGGGCATTTGCATTGGTCAAATTCGGACTCATGTCTTGAATAAACAAATTGGTTGGAGCTTGTTGAGGCTTTTCCAGCTTCCTGTGTCAAACCAGGAACTGTGGTTAGTGAGAATAACCAGTGTTGAGCTGCTGAGTCAGATATAATTGTTGGTGCCACGGTTTTGACTGTTTAAGACTTTTATTAATTTGTTCTAACAACCTTCCTTTATTTATTTTAATATCATCAAGGCATCTCTGTACTGCATAGTACTTTTTGATACTGTATAGCGATAATATTATGGTCAAGAAAACCTGGGAACAACTATTTTACATTTGTCATGTTAAATGTAAAATGGTTCAATAATGTTTGATGACATGACTCTTTGAGCTGAAAGAGTTAAATGTTAAGAAGAAAAAAATACAAAACAAAAACAAACAAAAAAAAAAAAACTGGGCCAAATAAATGTGACTCTGGCTTTCATGTACTTTGAAGTTGACCTTTGACCTTTTGGATGTAATGTTTCCAGATGATAATACTGTATTCAGTGTCTCTACAGGGACAATGTAAAGCACACATTCTTCTCTTAATCCTATTTGGTCAAATCCTGCTCCAGTATAAACTCATTACAAAAGCCGTTTTAAAGGCACTTAATATGAAAACAAACATAACTTCAATCAGCTGCAGACCCTGGCTAAAGAAAAAACATCTGATAGGACCAGCTGAGATAGTGGAGACACAAAATAAACAGGACATAAGAAGCACATAGTGACTGGTCAGGACAGGTTGATAATAATTTGGTTTCCAGGCCTTAAAGCTGAAGCTGAACTTAAGCTGAAAGAATCACAAGAACAGGCTCATAACTAACTAATACTTTGATGTTTCTTGCTCTATGGAGATCCTATAAACATTTGTACAAAACCAATATGGAACCAATTAATGCTGTTACAACATTCACTGAGGCATGCATCGAGCAACACGCCCACCTCTCATTCAAACTCACAACACCGACTATAAGAGCCACTACAGCAGAGAGCACCGGGGTTTTCCTACCTTTATACCTCTCTCGGACGTTCTCATAAGCCTGCACATAGTCCTGCTCTTCTGGCAGCCGCTGACCCGGGTCCAACACAGGCATGGACATGGCTTGACTCATGCTGTAACTCTCTTTTTTTACCTTGTCCCCCTGAAGTTTCCAGGCCTCTTTGACTGGAGCTGATAAGACCCCTGGCTGTCTGAATGGTCACCTATCACTCAGTGCCCACCTTCCCAGTATTCCCATCTAAAGCTGTACATTTGACTCCAGACCACCACCACTCCCCTCGTGTGCTTGAGAAATACCCACACTCTCCACACACACACACATCAGACCCTCCCCTTAAAGGCACAGAGGCCTACACACCACCAAAATAAACAACGAACACCCAGCTCCCACTCCACCCCTGATAGAGGTGCTTTGCAAACTCAATGAAAAAAACAAATGACGAGCTGCGTGGGGTTATTTGAGTCTCCTGCAGCCAAAAACTGGGGCAAGGCACGTCAAGTGGATTCACTGCTTTAAAAAATAACCACAACACTTAAATGGTCCTGCTCACGTCATATTCCCAAAACTGAATGACGGCACATTCTAAAGTTTAAATGCCAGGAACCACACCTCTTCAGGATGAAAACAACACTTGATATGTTGGTGGATCACACATCTTTGAACAACTAAAGCTGCAAATTAGACAAATGTAAAATACAAGTCCAAACTGAAACAAATCAGTGACCTTTAGTGACATGGACAGACTACTTTAAAATCCTTGGTCTTCTTTGCCTGGGACCAAGTAAAACAGCATTTGATGCTAAGACCAAGACATTTAAAGACTTAAATCTCAAGAACCACAGGGCCTTGAAGACTGCACTATTTAAACACACAACAAACCTCGGTTGTGTCATTACTCTGGCGTAAACCTCTTGTTATTGTAGCTGTAGAAAACTCAATACAGTTGCAATTTCAGTTATATATTCCCTACTGAGGTCTACAACAATTACAGGCCTGCACTTTAAACACTATAAATCTTATTTTCACAGTGAGCGCCAAGACCAAAGTAAACAGCTCTGGTACGGTTCCATTCAGAGAAATCATGCCGCCGCACAACTGAGGAGAGACAATAGAGTCAGGAAGCCAAGAGAAACTGTGGCTACACTTGTATCACGGAACAGGGAAGTGATGCTTGGAAACAAGAGTTATCTCTGGCAGAAAAACGAGGAAGGACTATTCAAACTCTTTCAAGGCTGAATGTCCAGTATTTTCCAAGTTTTCCAGTTTCCATGTTCTCACAAATTTTGTTCAATCAGACATCAGACATTTGATTAAATGGAAACATGGGAAGTTGTCTCTAATGGTCACAGATAGTTAGAGATAGTTGGGGATCCCATAGGCCCTAAAAATGTTACTCACTGTGCAGTTTATGGCTTGTTTTTAGCTCCAAATGTATCCTTAATCAGTTTCACTGATTATAATAAAACAGAATTATTGTGTGGAGGGTGGTGCTCCACAAGTTTTGTTCCCCAGAAACCCTCGGCATTCAAAGGTTTACTGTGAGTGTACATGTTTGAAGTCACCTTTGTGTAGGATTTAACAAACCATTCTATCACATGTCCCGTTAGGTGTCGCAGGTGACAGGAGCCTATCCCAGCAGCTTTGGGCCTGAGGCGGGGTACATCCTGGACAGTGGCCAGTTAGTTGCAGGGCTAACATTTAGAGACAGACAGTGACAGAAAACCTTCACTCTCACATTCATTCACTAGGGACACTTTAAAGTTGCCAATTAACCTGTTCATGCATGTCTTTGGACGGTGGGAGGAAGCCGGAGTACCCGGTGAGAACCCACAGTAACACAGGAGGACTCCTCACAGAAAGACCAAAATCGACCAAAAATGTTCGGCCTGGTTTTGAACTCACAACCTTCTTGCTGTGAGGCAGAAGTACCATGTCACCCACATTTAAAAAAACCACTCCATTTTAAATAATAGAGCAACATTACTATTCTCCACTACACACCAAACTATACCATACTGAAGAGGGACATAACTGAAGTGACTCATAAACAGTGAATATACTCTCAGTGTTAAACTACCACTGCACAGTTTCCCTCTGAGGCGGAGCATGTGTGTTTCTTATCACATTCTCAGGCAGTTTCTGAGGTTGTGCCCACACAGATATTTGGAAAATCAGGAGGGTTTCACCAGAATAAAACTGCATATTGCACCATTTAAGGTCGTTTTTACTGAGGGTTGTTTCTCAATAAAAACACTCCTATTTCACATAAATCTATATCTATGTGGAAAAAAAAGATAAGCACTAATGCCAACTTTGTGTTTCTCAACCAGAGATTTACAGTCTCTAGTGAGCTCAAGAGGAATGTGGGTTCCCATAAAATCATGAATGTGTACTTATAATATCTGTAAAATGTCAAAACTGAGAAAAAATGTAACAAAATCAGAAACCTCAACAGTGTTTAGTGTTAAACCCAAAGGTGGTTTAGCAAAGCATCATAAATTTATCCTATGATTTACGTTATCTCCTTAGCTAAGTTTAGTTAATTTAGCATCATCTCCTTTGTTTTACTCCGGTCTGCGAACATAAACAGCCACAGTCTCTGAACCAGGGCCTCCCACACATCATTAAACTACAAGCCGTCCTGCCACTAGATTATGCATTTGCTAAATAAAAGGAAAAATTAAAACAACAGCGTGATGAAGGACACTGACTCCTCACTGTTCGTTGACTGGCCTCACTTGCATTTTCACTGATTTATTTGTTTCTGGAAAGTGTAGAATTGCCTAACTTTGGCTTCTTGGACAAAAAGACACAAAACAATGTGGGTAAAACTTGCTCCACAGCTATATTTTAAAGCAATTACTCAAAAGGAACCAAAGCAGTTTAGTGCAATTGGAGTAAAGAGTCATATTGAAACACTGTATACATTTTGTAAACACGGACAGCATAAATAAGGAGAAGGAGTGACGCTTTCATGATTCTGTTTCTCACTCTCTTTGTACACTGTCCTCTAGTGTCCAGGCTCCAAACTGCATCACACCTCTGCCCTGCTCAGGAATTCAGGAATCCAGATTTGACTTTGTCTGTCTCTGAGTATTTGGATGGCCTTAAGCAAGAAAAATAAAATATGTTTATAATGTACATTCTGGGTTTCTTGATGGTTTTGAAAAACACACTTCAATTTCTTCCTTAACTAGACTTGTACTGGCCAAACAAACCATCCAAAAACGATTCTGTTCTGACCTCTTATGGGTACGGACATGTTGAAAGCTATATGTAACGTGACAAACCTCAGGAAATCAAACACAGCTAACTTCCCTGCAGTCTGTCCAAAAAATATAAAACATCCTCTTTTCCGAGTATAACGTGTTCTCTCATTGTGTACACAAAAGGAAGTCTGTGAAAAGTCTTTTTAGGAGTTCTGGCTTTAATGTTGCAAGGACAGTGAATGCATTCAGGTCTGCCAACACTGAAGCAGTGGTTTAGTTTGACATGTCTCACTGCCACAAAGAAATAAAGTCATTAAAATAAAATATAAAGTCATGACAACGGTTTCCATAGCAGTGTGCTGTGTAACTGTGAGAAAGAAAATCTCTCAAAGAAGCCGAAAATAATCCTGGAAAGTCTACTTATACTGCTTTTATAAAAGTGACCCATTAAACTTTACTCTTCAGTAAATGTAGGAGTTCAGAGAGGAATTATTGTACTTTTTCGCTTGAAGCCACTGGGTTTGTTTTCAGCGCCACACACCAGTGCACTGCCTCGAGTAGATGAACTGTCAGGACTTTGTCTGATCAATAAACTTCCAAGTTTGAAGTCATCTGTATCTTCCTAATGCTTTTTTCAGGCATCGTATTTATCCAGCACCATCACTGCCTCGCTCTAAACTCCTCTCTTTATTTGTTGTGAGATACAGCAGTGGCAGCACGAGGGAATGGACTCAGGGCAGGCGTCCATCACAACTTCCTCTGCCACAGTAGCTCTTATTTCAACTCACTGTGGAAGTCCGCTCGCTTGTGTCGCCTACACTGTGTCAGGACAGGCTCTTGTAATACAATAACCCCACTGTCCACATCAACAGAAGCAAGACTCTCAGTTTGTGCTGCTGTTGTTATTTGCAGAAACAACACAATACTACCGCAAGACCACACCCCAAATAATCAATATCAGAGACAATAAAGTCCAGGAAGAAGGGAGTTGGTGCTCTTAGGGACAATCACAAATCGATGCCTGAGAATTCACTGATGCAGCAGTTTGAAGGGAGTTTAGACAAAAGAGGACATCCTCGGATGGAAAAAAAACCCCCACCTCTACTGGATAAATCCCATTAAAAGAAAGGAATTTATGAAAGAATTAGGATTAGGCTAACACTATATGACTTGAAACTATCAAAATGTAGTGTCATGATCATTTTGATGATTCAAGACACATGGAAAAGAAAGAATAACTTTTCACATTGCAATCAGCTCCCTATACTCTATAACTCTAACATCTCATACAAATGCATTTTCCACAAAATTTTACAATTTCCTGTAAATCTATATTGATTATAACATGACATAAAAGTCACAGGTGTATGTTCCGACAGCGTTCATTTAGTAAACGTAAAACAAGGGCAGGTGTCTCTGTAGAGGACTTTGAGTTTTTTAAATTTCTCCTGCACGACTTGAATTCATGTTTTATAATTGTTTTTCCTAATTTTGTGTGTATGTGCAAATAAATATTAAATCAAATCAAACAAAGCTGTGACAGCACAGTGGACTAGGTTCAAATCTAGTCAGTACCTTTTGTATAAATCATTCCAGTGCAGAATAAAATACACAAAATACAAACTTGTGCCACCGTTTACAAGTAAATTCAATTAATCCTACTTTTATAGAAGTCTGTTAGAATCAAAACTTGTGTGTCTAAATATAAATAACCTGCCCGTCATATCAATGAATAAAAATATTTTAGGTAATAAACTCCAGTCCCTCGAAAGTGATAAACCAATGACACTATTTTTTTTTTTTTTACAAATACATGTAAAAGTCTAACGTCATGGCAGGTATTTTGCAAGTAGGCTGTCAAAGTTAAGCCTTAAGAGACAAGACAAATAATACTTCAAGAAGTCAAATTTAACCCCTAATGACCAAATATATTCAAAGCCTTTCAAAACAACATAAAAAGCTCTTGCTACAATGGTCTAGCATTGATCAGGATCTTCACTTTGCCACTTTGTTATGTAGTTTCACTAAGTTTAATAAAAAATAAATAAAAAAGTGATGAAGGGAGAGGAGAGTGATGAACAAACTCTTAAATGTACATTTCTCTGCCTCAGTGTTACTCATACCTGCGATGCGGATGACGGCCCTCTCGGCGGGGTCCAGTACGTCTCCGGATGCAGACTTGGACCGCTTGATTCTCTGATGTTTCTGCAGGTTCCAGGGCAGTGTGTCTCCGCGGGACGGCAGGCTGCTGATTGTACTTAAATCAGAGGTGGTCTCCTCCGACGCCGCTCTCACCAAAGGCCTCCTCCTGGACTGCTCCTTCACCTCGTCCATCGCCTGGAGAGAGGAAAAGCACACAAGGAGTGAACTTTTATTTATACTGGACTTTCCAAAGGACTTAGTGCAACTCAAAGCACACAACAAGCAATCGAAACTTGAACAACAGGCAGGTTTTTTATATTGAATTTATAAAAGTAAAACAAAACAAAGAAACAACAATAATAGAAGCATTCAATGTATATAAAATATAAATATTAAAATAGGTAAACCACCTACTCTTTTCTTAATCTGTGTAGTGTTATGTTTAAATCACATTTCAGTATTCAATTGAGTACATTATCTGTAAAATAAAATCAATGAAAAAAAAAATCAATTCTTCTTAACATTTCCATTACAGTACAGACCTGGATGACAGAGAACATCCAGCTTAAAACCCCACATTTTCGGTAAGTTACATTAAGTATCATATTTGCTGTATTAAAGTGCTAACTCATCGAGATGCAGTGACTGAGGATGAGGCTGAAGACTACGTCACAATGCAGCGCTGCTCACTTTGTGCTGAGTCACATCCAGACATCCCTATCCTCCTGCTGTGCACCTGCTGCTCCTCTCTGCACGGCTCGCATTGTGTTACTTTCAGTGAATGTTTTATCTGAGCCTCGCCTGTTGTGACATTATTGAAGCACATCAACACATACAAAAACGTGCTTCGTACTCCAATCTTTTTAGGCAGTGTGGTCTGACTAAACGTGAAAGGTTGTTCGATTAGGTGAAGAGGATTAGCCCAGGGAACGCATATCAATTCTTTGTTTATAGTTACAAAAGAATAATCCATCCATCCATTCACTAAAGCCTTTGTCGTGTGTCCTAATGGTGATCTTAGTAAGAATCTGCAGCAGTGGATTCTCCAAACATTAGCCCTGTATGAGGAAGTTATGTAAAATATTCACAAGCTGTAAAATAGCCCCTGCATGCAGCAGAGCCCTCAGCCGCAGGGCATTAGTGAACACTGTCACATATTCAACATGTAAAGACAAAGGAGAGAAGGCTTTCTGCTGCTGGAGGTAAATATCTGTTCATCTCAAGGAGCCTAGTTAGAGTGGACTTAGAACAAATAAAAAAACATCTATAAAATGAGAGATTGTCCATTATGCCCAATCTTTGATAGCAGCAGCCAAAACATTGGTTTAAGCTGGTGGCCTTTTGGTATTCAAAACAGAAAAAAAATAATAAACAGTGGTGACTACAACAAGTTATAAAATATAGCATTAGTGTCTGGAGCAAAGTAATTTACATGCTTTACATTTACTGATTTTTTTTATTTTTTTGAATCCACAGCTGTTCATTGAAAAGTTGCAGTCACTGGCCCACGTTGGCCACAGTAGTTTACTTCTCTTCTGCCCACTGTGTTACATGTTTGGTAAAGAGTAACTCTGTGGTGGGGATGTAAACAAAATCAGAAGTAAACCAAACTTTGGGTGGAAACTACTCATTTCTACACACTTTGGTCCATTCTCCTCTTTGTTTGTATGGCTTTGGTCCAAAATGACTCAAAAGCATCTAAAGTTGCCAGGCAACAGTGACAAGCATTACTGAGCACGCTCCTGAAAAACTCACTTAGGCAAGTCAAGAAACAAAGTTAAGAGGTGTGTGTGTTGTACAAATGAGGCTGAACTTAAAACACTTGTGGCTACTTTTATAAACCCGAGACAGACTGATAGAAGTATTAGACTGTCTTTGGGTTAAATCTAGCTTGACCTTTTCAGGCGTGGTTGGGGCATGGCACAGATGAGGGATAGCTCACGTTAGCTCTTTTTTTTTTAACTTTAATTTTTGTGACTAACAAGAATATTTCATTAATAATGTAGTAGGCTACTGCTTTTACTTTTATTTCTACCATCAGTTTAAACTCCAAATACATTGCACCCTCTCCTGCTACTCATTGAACTTAAGCTTCATATTAATTATTTTTAATGGTGCCTACTTTGACTATTTAAAATATGTTTTTGTTGGACGTGGACTTTAATAATGAAACATTGTGATGTTTATGAGCTAATATTGTTCTGTATTCCCAAAACACCCTTCATCTGTAGCCTACCATACGAAGTGAAGCACCTCTGGTCATAAATCACAGATGTAGAGTCTGGAATAAACTCGACCCTAACTGTGCGTGTCCTTGGTCTGGTGCATGGCCACACCTGTCCGTCTGTACACACCTGACAGACACTACACCTGCGGCTAAACCCATTCAAAGAGGCAAACATCCTCACTAGCCCAGTCATATTTCCTCTCATTTGTACCTATTTCTGGCTTCACATATTAAATAACCAGAGCGATGCGACAAATACCCTTCTGTTTACTCACGCTCAAAATATCCATGATGCCCGCCGAGAAAGAAGTAGGTAAACAGTCAAGCAAAATCCGACTTCTAGCTAAACAGTAGCGTGATTCGTCCCAGTTTTATCCCTTTAAACTTGGAGAGGAACGGTCCTGTCGGGCTGCAGTGGGAGTCCTGCGCCTGCGTCCTGCACTGTCCAGGTTTTGGAGGAAGAGTGGCCGGACAGTGGCGTCCCTCAGCCCGCGGCAGGCTGCATGTTCACGGGGAGGGAGAGTGTACAGCAGCCCGCCTCAGGATGGTGGAAGAGAGGGCTGCGCGTGTGAAAACTGATCTCAGGTCAGATTAAAGAAGCATGTGTTTTAGCTAAATGGCAGATGTTTCAAATATCGCGATACTAATGCGGAACCTTTCTGATTTATTGTGATAGGTCTAATTTTAAATCCATTCTGGTCCTGATCTTCACAGATCTTCTACAAAGTGGCACAAGAAAACAGCTGGTCTGCTCTAATAAATGACTACAACACTGGACTGGGCACGTTTCATTCACTACAGCGAAGATTTGTAAATGTAATCAGTGTTAAGTGTCTAAAATATACAACATGCGTCACTGTATTAGCATTTTATAGATGCAGGACAATTATACACTGTGTGCACATTTATTAGGCAAGGGATTATTTTAACTATATCATCATTTTATCCATAATTTCCAACTCCAAGCTGTATAAAGTATAAAC
Source organism: Neodontobutis hainanensis (assembly GCA_024349245.1). Lineage (NCBI taxonomy): Eukaryota > Metazoa > Chordata > Actinopteri > Gobiiformes > Odontobutidae > Neodontobutis > Neodontobutis hainanensis. The sequence goes on from JALDNG010000037.1 coordinate 1,946,833, forward strand.
TTATTGGATAGGTGATGTGTATTTGTGTAATGAGGGTGTGGCCTAAGGTTTATTGATTTGTAATCTCGGTGGAACATTCTTGAGTAAATACAGGTTAAGAAAACTAACAAAGGACAAAATGTAGCTTGGCCAAAGTGTTCTCTCTTTCTGTGTAGATTCAGGTTCTTTAAAAGTAAATGGGCCTCCAGGTAAAAAAAACAGCTTATCTGTCATTTTCATTAGGGTCTGCATTTGATTTGGACAGTCACACACTTCACACCTGGGCCATTGTCATGGGCTCAACATCGGTCGACTACTGTGTGGTTCAGATGTGAATGCTTTTCATCATGGCAGAAACATTACAACAATAGTCCTAACATTTATCCCCAGCTAACCTGAAAAATACTAAATCTGATTCTTGTGATTAGTTTACAAACTTTCTAAAATCTATCTTGATTTTGAAGTATTCCCGTCCGAACCCTGGCCCAACCGGCTCGTTTTGTCCAGCGATGTTGCAGCACTGACACTGAGTTTGGGCCTGTTTTAGGTTTGAAGATGTAGCAACCTTTTTACAATTACAAACGTGAACAACATGGTGCAGCTCTGATTGGATAAAAGTGCAGTGATAAATTTAATCACCTCAGAAAATTTCCCAGGGACTTCAGTGGAGCAGACTACCTTGTTATATATATATATATGTATGGTTGTATGTATATGTCGACTTTACCACATCTAGATGCCTAAATGTACCTAATGAAGTGGCCGGTGAGTGTAAAAATATGGTGATGGGCAAACAGCAGAGGAAAGCCGTTGTGGTTGACATAGCAATACAAAGTGATGGCAACATCAGGAAAAAGGAACTTGAGAAACACCAAGTCCTCAAAGAAGAAGTAGAGAAGGCTTCAGGAAAGTGAAGGCAATAGTGATACCCGTGGAGCACTCGGGGCAGTAACCTCCAAACTGCAAGAGTGGCTACAGCAGATCCCAGGAACAACACCAGACAGACATCTCAGTCCAGAAGAGCGCAGTCTTAGCAACAGCCAAGATACTGCGCAGCTCCTAGGCTTCTGATAAAGGACATAAGCTTGGATGGATAAAACCGCCCGCAGAGGCTGAGGTGATTCTGTATACAGTACTGTATATATACACTTTATTGCATTAATTATTTAGAGCGTGTAATAGGATATCAAAGCTTCTACACACCTACTATATATTTACATGACACAAGCTCTATAATTGAAAACAAGCTTTGTTCTGCATTGGATAATTCGTTATGTAGGACATAGGTTTCAACATGTTTGCTATGGATTCTCAGTCCGACATTTTATCAATGCAAAATTTATAAATTGCTAAATGTGATTTAATTATAACAAGTGGCCACTACCATAACTGTTTATGTCTGTGGAGATTCTTAATCATCCAGGTCATTATAGTATATTGTAAATTAATTAAAAAGGCACCTCAAAACTATATCCGAAGGCCTTCTTGTCATTAACGTCATAAACTAGCATCCACCTTCACTGAGAAATGCTTAATGAGAAACTCTGTAGCACAATATCAGCTGTGAGAGAGAGAGGAAATGACAAGGAGCGACCTGGCCTGGCCTGGGACTTGAAAATCTCACCCCAATGTCAGCAAAAAAAACACCCTGACTTGTTTCATAGCCTCATACATGTTTAACCCAATGAAGCCGTCAACCTGATATTCATAAACCTCATGTTAAAGAACTCCAAAAGCAGTCTGCAGTGACTTTAATTAAAAGCTGTCACCGTGAACCTTACATAATCACTGCAGCAGAGTGAGTGAGTGAGTGGCTGCTTGTTTGTTTAAGACCCTATCTGTGTCACATTTGAATGAATGAGTGCAGCAGGAACAATCACCACGAGTTAAAATGTTAGCACAGCCCCTTCAGTAAGCTCACTGTAGAGTTCAAAATAAAACAAACAGCGTCCCAAAAGTACTAGAGCCTGGAAATAGTAAAAGGAGATTTAGAAAGTGCATGTTTAGTGAGAGATGGATATAAATATAAAGTCTGAAGGTAAACATTTCACATTCACATGAACAAATCTGATCTGAGGCTCTTTTGAGGCCAGTGTGAACATAGCTTTAGAGACTTTTATTACACCATACACAATTGGATAAATGTTCTAAAATGCCAGGAAACTGACTTTTGAGTGTTAGGGGTTTATTGGGGAAATGTTACTCACTTCTTGCTCAGTCACAGTTTCCGTGACAGCTTTATGTAACCGCCTCTTCCTTTTCCTCACCGTCGGACCCGGTGGCCCCTGTTCAAGGGCCACAGCCTTTTTTACTACTTCCTCGACCTGGATGCAAGGAGCCACCTTCTCTTTGGCCTTCTTCTTCCTCTGTAACAAAAATAAGGTGTATAGCAAAATTCAACAACTGGGAAATATACAGAGCTTTACATTGTTTATAAGAAGTAATAAAAAAGAAACAGGATTAACAAGTGTGAGGTTTTAAAAGTCATTGTAGAGTAGTGTATGGAGTTTAAACAAAGAGCAGTCAGCAGTCTGAACTGATATAACACCATGAAACTAGGGTTTTGCTGCATAAAAATGAAATGGTGCTTTACCAAGAGAAGTTAGGAGAGATATTGAAAAGCAGCAATTGTTTTAAAGAGAAATATGGGAATTCGCTAGAGTTGATTAAAAAGCCAACGTAAACGCTGACCACTAAGATGTGGCATAGGGCAATGTTTGTTTATAAAATTTGTTTTTAACATAATCATATAATGTACACAGGACACAGGCCTTTTTCAGCAAGAAAGCTCAAATTGGATTTATATAAAATACTTTTTCATCAACAAAGCAATGATCATTAAAAATGAGTCTTGGAAAAATGTGTTCCAATTATACAGCAGGCTGGTTTTTATTGTGCACAGACTGGACAAAGCTCTAGTTATTCAGGGGCCATTGACTGTGATTGGTGTTGTCAGGTAAACAAATGGAGCTCTGTTTTCTGCTCAAACGATTAAAATGCAAACATTATAAATCCAATACACTGAACAGTGTAAGTAGAAGATATTTGAGGGATTTTTGACATGCTACCGATTTGAATGGAGTTACTGTCCAGTGCAGTTATGTGTGGTCTTTAAAGATGACTCTGTACGACTAAAATTTGCATTGCTAAGGGAACAGGCCTCTCTTTGATTACATTGTTGAAAAAAGGCATGCTATCGTAATGAAATCATCCACATAAACTGCAGAGTTAAACGCTCCAGTGTGACCTCTGACCCCAAAAGTGGGTCAAGGCGTGATGGAAATGTTCAGCATCGTACAGGCTTTTGCTTCCTTAAAGTGGGTTTAATAATCTACAAATAAATAAACTACAGATAATTCCTGTTTGACATATACATCTTCTTTTAAAACCTTTCCTTTTCTCCGTGTAAGTAAAGCTAGTATGCCCACACTTTTTAGTTTTTACGTAGTGTGTTGTCCAGGATTGTTTGGATGTGTAACCAACTTTAAACTCTCAGTGTTTTAAAGTGGAACCCATTTAGTTCCAGCAAATACCAATGTGGACACAACAGTAATTTACTGGAATGGTTTCTCATGTCTACATGTTGTATTTCTCTCTTAAGCTCCTGAAATGGCTCTCATTAGGTCAAAGTCTCACTAAGACACGGCGCATGTTGTGAAATGAACACAGTTTGAAGATCTGGCTTCTGTTTAAAATAGTAATCTTTCTTTAATCTTATTCTGACTGATCTAAATTGAGTTCTAGGTCAATCCACAATAAAAACAAGGATTTGCTTTCCAACTCACACAAGCCTGCAAACATATTGCTTCAGTAATGTGCTGGCAAAATAAAAAGCTATTTTGTCACCGAGTCCTAAGTCTCTGTCCATGCACAGCCAGTTGGTGCCACTTAGACAAAGAGCTTCCTCATGGAGCCGGTTCAAACAGCCTCTGAAACTTATCGCTTACTTCACAGCCCTCCTCTGCTGCTGTAACAGAACTGACACAGCCAAGCCAGTTACAGCTCACTTACAACAGCGTGGATTATAGTTAGCCAAGGACTCGAGTGATAAACCTGCAGCTGCTCGGAGCTAATGTTACTCTATGATTATACAGAACGAACACAAAAAACTCCTTTAATAGAGACGTACTGAAAATCAACAGCAGAAGCACAGCAGTGGCTAAAACACCACAGTTTCAAATGTTCAGGTCAGTGAGAAGAAAATATGTTGGGCATTTGAAAAAAAAACGCAAACACCACGGCTTGAGATGAAAACACAATATGCATCATTTGTTTCACATTTATCAGGAAATAGCAGTCAAAGATATTTATACATGAAGCCTGAGACTAAAGCATGTAAACAATTCATGCAAATGTGTCTGTTCAATGTCGTTTCTGTAAAAAAAAAATAATAATGTAAAATAATGTGATAAGTTATTGATCTCTTTTTTGTTTTTAGAAGAGACTGCACTTCTTTAACAGTTCTGTTACATAGTGAGGTAGACAGGGAACACAATGGCCTCTGAAGAAGCCAACAAAGGAATTACAGATTGTAAAATGATGCATTCAAATTTTTTATTTAAACAAACAGCAGAAAACGTTTGATTAAGACATGTGAAAGTGTTCTTGTGGACTTCCATAACAATATTTCATGCATAATAGGAACCTTTGTATTGTTTCACTTCTCTTTACAGACAACTACATTTCTGACAACTTCCACTCTATAACTAACTACAGTTGCTGCTCTGCCCAAAGAGTAAAGCAAGTGACTGAGGACCTCTGAAGATGAAAAGAGGAACTGCAAGTGTAGAGCTCATTAAGGAATAGATTTTAAAGATTCCCATGAGGTTATAATGAAGAAGGAAAGAATTTAGTAACATACAATGTGTCGAGTTATTCAGTTATTATAGGCCAAAAACCTTTTGGCTTGAAAGTCTTACCTGTGTTGTGGCTTTGGTTTTGGTCTCCTTGGTCATCACTGTTTGAAGAGAAACACTATTAGAGCTGGAACTGTGCAATACTTCTCTTAAATGTAATGTGTTGTTAAATATTGTTACAATATAATGTTGTAATGTGCATTTTCTGCTGTAAAGAAAAAAGGACGTTAAGTTGTGTGAGATGCCAGATGTCACATGTCATGACAAGTTACCATGACTCTGCAAGTTATGTCAAACCATGACACAGCACCCTGTCAGCTTTACACTGTATCATTAAGTTGATGCTTAGAGCAGATTCACATTCTTCAGTTAAATTTAAAAGTGAGCTCTGAAGCTCTTCCTGTTTTTATTACACTTTTGAGAATGAAAGAGCCATTGTGTGCAGTTGCATGGGTTAATAGCAGCTGACCACAGAAGCCAATGCAAGCTGGCAATTTCTGGAAAAAGTGGGCACTGCAAAGGAAACAGTAACAATTTACAATTACTGGAGCTGGAAAAAGTTTTTTTTTCACTCAATGTTCCTTCTAGTAAAACTGAGGCTGACTCAAAGTGAAAAGAAGAAACTGTGCCAGAGCTTTGAGCCTATCCCGTGCCTCTACGCAGCTTGACGAGGGGGTGTGTGAGGGGTCCGGGGCCCTCCTACCTGCCAGGTATCGCTCCAGAGACGGTGAGGCCCTCTGGTTCCAGCTGTAGCAGCAGAAAAAGAACAGCCAGACCAAAAGAGTTGCCAAAACCAGAACCAGGACCCAGAGGAGCCGGGCCACAGCCGGGTTCCCATCGGCCCACGCTGTCAGGACGTCCATGCTGCAGCCTGGGGTCTACTCAAGTGAGGTCTCCACAATGAGATGGTGCCGCGTTTGGCCGGCAGTTGTGCTAGAGCAGTTACAGATGGCTCCCAGCTGTTGCTCCAGACCTAAGCCCACGTCAGCTCTGCCTGTAGTGTGTCTTTAAGAGCGTGTATTTGTGTCTGTTACCGGCTCCTGGAAAAAACTGACTGAGGAAAAGGAAAACAGAGCACTGAGCAGAGGTGTGGTTAGGAATCCCGGTCACGCCCCTAGACAAGAACATCAAGAGGACCTTAAGACGGACAAAGACACCGTAAAAACAGGGGTTGACTCAAAAATGCACCTGGGGCACTTTCCTTCTTCACATTCCCACCTGCACCAGTCATTTGTCAAATAATAGGTGCTCCTAAACACACATGAAGAATATTTCTATTATTCAAAATGACCTGTTTTTAATCTATCTATCTGATAATACAAGGATGCAAATAACTTCAAAGTGTTTAAAAGATGAGAAAGAGGTGACTCATTTAATTTGTGAAAACTATTTGCCAAAACTGGTTTTTAATGCAGCTCCTTCCTTGTGGCTAAATGCCTCCAATAATCCTTAAGTTCAGTGAGTGAGTGATGTTTGTCACGATAGATATTTATTTACTCTAACCTAAGAGTGTCAGTCTAGAAATGAGGTGTGGTTATCGAGTCAAAAATAGACCAGTTGTGTTGAAGTTGATTTAATGAAGAATGTAGGGATTAACATTTTCTGTATTTCACGAGTCACTGAACTTTTTCCATGTTGCTTGGGAATGGGGCTATTTTTAGAAACTATTCCAAATAAAGTGGTTTCTTACATCAAAGCTGGGAACTGGAAAATCCATTTCTATTCATTAAAAAGATTTTCTGTTGTTTTTTTAGTTTTTTTAAGCAAACTACAGAAGTTAACTTGTAGCTGATGCAACTGGTTTGTTTAGAGAAAAAATATTCCAGTAATAAAAAGCTGTACAAAAAGAAACGTAGATCAGTTGTGCCATCTAGTGGTTACATAAAAAAAGGCAACAGCAGTTCTGTTTGAAGAATTTTTACTTTATTTTTGTGATATTGGATTTGGAGGGCAAATAAATAAACAGTAACATTTTTAAATAAATTGAATAATGCCTAAAATGTAAAAAAAACAATGAAATTACCCCCTTTTGTTTTTTGTATAAATAATAACAGTTGGTTGTGTTAGAAAGCGTTTCTCTGAAGGGGTCACCTCCATTGTTTCTACGGCAACAATTCAGTAAAGGCTGCTGTCTTGAGCTGCCCAGTTCGGTGTCTGAAAACACAAAAGAAACAAAATTGGGGATGTATCAAAATTATAATAAAATGATCAAGACACTCAAATCCATAAAAGTACATTGCTGTATATATTCTCACAGGGAAGTATGAACAAAATACAAATATACAACAATAGAAAGTTAGGATATTGAGAACTAAGTTTATTTGACTGGCCTTTACTTGCAAGCATGTTGAAATGTTTTAGGAAAAGTGATATGCCTTGAAACACACCCGTGAGAGTTCTCATTCAACCAGCTCACAGTAAAACACGTCACAAAACAAAACTTGGATTTATTTAGCTGACATCTTAGTGCCTAAACAAACGTGTACCAAAAACCCACCTCATTTCTGTTGCTGTGGGCCACTTTCTTCTCGATGTTCATGGCTAACATCTGGCTGCGGAAAGATAAGCTCTTGGTCTTCTCGATCACCTGCTGGTACGGCGACACTGCGTTGTTGCCCATCACTACGTGGCCCTGAAGATTTGAAACGAGGAGTCAGTTCACACTACAGTTCAAACAGACTCTGTCGCTCTGCTGAACGCTGTCACTTAAGCCTTAATACACTCTGGTGAAGTCTGACTGAAACGGTACTACCACTGACCAAAAACAGGAAGAATGTGACAAGCTGCAGTACACAATGGAATTCATATCAAGATGTCTAAAAAGCACAATGAGAAGTTTCAACTCTTTTTAAGAAATCATTTTCAAGACATTTTCATTTATTTTATTTTTTTTTCGGTTCCTCACTGGAGTTTATGTGTACAGATCACCTGGAATTATTCTAATACTCTCTGGTTTAAACTCCAAGCTACAAACTACAGCAGCCTCAGAGGGTCAAAACTCAAATATAAAAATTTTAAAGGGTTGAAGGAACAGATGGCAAATGCCAGACCAAATGTGCAGAAGTTCACAGACGCCATCTTGAGAAAATTAATTCAATTCAAAGTCTTCAGGACATTTAGACCATTTAATATGTTTTCCAGAACATTTCTTTCGGTGGAAAACGTATGTACAGTAAATGTTCTTTAGGTTTCCCTGGATGTATGGAGATCCTGACAGGAGATTAATCAGTGGGCAGCCTCTCACCAGTTTAGAGTCGATCTTAGCGTCGAGTCTGGCGTTTCGAATGAGATTGACAATCCACCTCTCGGCTTCCTCCGGCGTCATGTTGAGCTTGTCAGCGAGCATGCTGAGAGAAGAGACAGGGAGTGGGGCAATTCAGTTTAGTAAACATCCCATGGGGAGAGAGGATTCAAAGCCTTCAAAGTCCCTTTTTTACTGCAGGCTGGCACTTATTCAACTGAGACTTAAATGACATCTAAAAAACAGCAAAAACATTATGGCAAAGCTTCAATCAGCACTCAAAAAGCCATTTACAGATTTGATCATCTTATGTGCTTTGAAAACTGATAAACAGACTTTTTGAGCTCATTTTTACCTGATGCTGATGCACTGATGAATGCGGCAAAACGTCTCAAAGATAAAAAGTCGAGCGTTTTCAATAAAGTCTTCGAGGCAAGCGACAAGGAAGAAGTCATTTACTAGAACCTAAAAGATGAAAGAAGCATAAACTGAATAAGATCAAATGAAAAGGCAAAGAGCGAAAGAAAGCGAGTAAGCAAAAATATAGTCCTTAAGTCTGTGGTTTAGTTACATAAGTCAAGGCATTTTCAAACATATGTAGTGGAATAACTATTTGATGATATGTGCTGTGAAAAGCCCATAATAGCATGGCCCCACATGATGAGTTGGTAAGTCTTCCCTGTGGTTTGTTTTTTATTCCTCAAATTAAAATGTCAAGCTGTTAAAGCTCACAATTTTTTGAGGTTAGACTAGTTTATATTTTACTCTTAGAAACCTGACGCGATTGATTGTAGTTCTGTGTTTATAAAGTAATAATATTTATGTATGTATGTACAGTTGCTGGCATAAGTGCAGATTTTGTTCTCAGAGCTTGTGAACAACTATGGTAGCCCTTTAGGACACAGGTGTCAAACGCGCGACCCATGGGCCAAACCTGGCCTGCCAGAAGGTACAACGTGGGCCTTAGAATGAATTTGGAAAGTGAGAAAATTACATAGAAGTTATTAACTGCAATTGTCAAATTCAAGTAACTGCTTTTCCTGATTTGTCCACTTGGGGGTCACACTACTTTAGTAAGATTAGCGGACATAACACATCACTGAGACCCACAACTGAACAGACGTTTGCAGCAATGCAATTACTCTTTTGCTTTTAAAATGTCAGTTTTACATGTATCTAAGAGGTCACTAAGTGTTAGTTTATGTTATTCCTAGCAAAATAGCTTCAACATCAAAGTGATATTGTGAGGGTGAGTTTTTGGAAACATACAGCATTAGCTGTTTTTGGTTGCGATTGATAAGAGCTCTGACATTATAATGTAATTGTACGTTTCAGTTGTTGTAAATTATAGGTTATTCTATTATTTTATAGGTTCGGCCCACTTCAGAACAAATTGGGCTGTATGTGGCTCCTAAACTAAAACGAGTTTGACACTATACCTGATAGGGATTTCACTTAAAAAAAGAAACATGTATAAATGCCCTAAACCGTTATGTGAGAATGCGTGCTTAGATAGAAACCATGTCATGTCCACTGAAGGTAACTATGGACAACTGCAGTAGCTCACGACTTCATCGAGTGGTACAGCTTGATATACCAGGTTTGCCAAGGAACGCATTGACCTTTACAAACAGATGTCAATACTGTTAGTATTAATTCTCTATATTTATATTTTAATAAACAGCACTACTTCTAGTTACAGAGTTGCGCAAGCTGTGAATAAATATATAGGTCAAAGGATAACAGAGTGGATTGTGTGCACAAATCTCAAGAGGAGCTCAAGACTTTTGAATATATTGGTGTCTAAAGGAGGAAACATTATTGATTAATAAACAAAATTAATAATTAATTAATTAATATTAATAAACATCTAATTATAAATATATCTGGTGTGGTCTAAGATGACAAGGCCCCCTGTAGAGACGGACTTAGTTCACAAAGTATAATTGCCTAACGGAAGTCTGGAAGCTCATGATAAAAGATTTAAAACAAACAAAATACAATATTGTGAAAAATAAAACAAAAATATTTTAAATTATTGATGTGATGCATCTAAATAAACAACTAATACATTATTAAAAAGTACCATGACTGTTACAAATGTGAAAAAGAAAACAAATTAAGATTAACTGATCTACAGTCAGTCTTCCTTTAGAATATCAAAGTCCTAAGAGTCTGATTAAGTGGTTCCAGAACCACTACCGTCAAGACATTTCCAAAGAAAAGGCATACCAACCCCCAAATCTGACAGCTGTTCCACTTAGAAAATCAAACTGACTAAAAGTAAGAGGAAGCTAATCAGAGCAGTCTCGGATTTGCTGAGGTTGAATAGCTCCAATATTAAACGCCTGGGACTTGAGAAGTCAGAGTGCCACGGCTAAAAGAAGCTTCATATTTGCCCACAGTCCCAGGAGACAGACATCTTTTATTTGGTAATTTAGGCCTGTGCAGCGTGACAAACTCACTGCCAGCTCTCCTTACCGACTCACACTCCCGCAGCTTTTTCTGGGCGCTGTCAAAGTCAAAGTTCACGTAGAGACACTCCACAAACTCTGTGATTGGATCCTTGTATGTGTAAGACTCCTACATATGTGAAAAGAAAGACGTGTGTTGAGTTTTTTTTAACTTTAATCCTTCATTGACAGTATATAAGAAAGTATTTTCTGTACAAACCTGCTGAATGACTTTCACCAGGTCCTTGAGCACTTGTCTGCGCTTCCTTACATCTTTGTTGGTGATGACTGCGGTCGTTAGATATCTGAGAATATGTGGGCACATTGTCTGGATAGCATTGAGATACCTGGACACACAAACGCTAAGTGGTTAGTCGACAAAGGACACCAGCTATGTATCTCACTGTTGCTGTTAAATAGATTTGTGTGTTAGAAAAAAAAGCCATTGCTGTGTTTGACTTATGCTGAACCTTTACAGAAGACAATAACAGGCTTTTAGAAGGACATGTGCCTGTTAGACGTGTCCTTCAGAAAGACAACTTCAAAATACTTTTAGCATCAAATCATAAGGCCTGCGCTGAAGACATCGCTTGACTTACTGAGGCTGGTACAGGAAGAGTTCAATGATGTTGTCCCTGCCTTTGGGGTGATTAAAGAAGACGAAGAGGGACCAGTGGATGAGCCACGTCCTCTGCTGCAGCGACTGGAGAGGAGAGCTCACCGACTGAACGATGCAGCAGAGAAAGACATGTAATTACTTGGATTTAACGCTTGGCTTCAAATTTATTATCTCTGCAGCAAAATAACATTAGTCTCTTCAACCATTCAATAGACATTCATAAAGCTATTGTTTTGTGTGTTATCTTCTGATGAGCTCCTAACTTTATTTTCCACTGCGCTTGTAAATGGCATCTGAGATTTTAAAGTTTCTTTATTAGAAACTGGAAGAGAATTGTATAAATATGGAGCAACTGAAGAGTCCTTATTATTATCTCACATTATTGTCTATGGTCTCTCTAAGTCGAGTAAGATCCTCCATGGCTGCTTCCCAGTTCTGCATCAGTATTTCAGAGGCCAGTTTTCCCCACAGAGAGCTCAACGCATTTCTGTCTGTAGAAGGAACCTAAAGCGAAAGAAAACTAAATCATCATCAATAATTACATCCTATATTCAGACGACAGTATGTCATGTTTATAACACTTTACATTCCTGTGGTTGTTCTTACCAAGACACGGAAGAAGTAGAGGTACTCTGCAGCTCCGGAGTAGTTACCGCACTCGTACTGAAACTTGGCATACCTGTACAGAGTGTCCAGGTACTCTTGACGAAACTAATGGAGGAAATAAACAGTTAATTTGAGGAAGATCAACTTTAAAGGTGTTTGAGACTGTCACTTTAAATGTCAAATTAAAAGGCTTTGTACAAAAACACAACCCAAACAAATTTACAGTATATTTAGTTCTCTCTGAATAAATTGTAACATAAAATTTCTTATATTGACAGCAGCTATGAGGATCCTGGTAGATACTGCATGTTATCCACAGGTGGTGGAAGATGGATATTTCAAACACAAAGGCTTGAAATAACAGCGGGTTGTCATGGGAACAAAACAAAAGATTTATTTCATAAAGAAAGTATTGTAAGAACTAAAGTGCAACTCCGCGAGGCTTACATTGTGTTTCTCTGACAGGTAGTCGAAGAGCATCCTCCCATCTCTGTGAAAAACATCATGTCACATTACGCCCAACACAAATTATTTGGCACAAAAACAGTCAGTACAATTATGATAGCTGAGGGATTTAAAAGGTTGCTTTGACCTCGTGGACTGCATCTGTCGAGTGGTTTCTGGGTCTTCAAACATCTTCACAATAGGCTCTGTCTCTGACTGGAGCTGCTTCAGCTGCGCCACAACAGTAGTCCTCTTCTCCCTCAGGGCTAGAAGTATGTAATCAAATCAAATTTAATAAAATAGTAACGTTTTTAGTAACATTTTAATATAAAAAGCCAATTAAGCTAAAATTGTAGTATAAAATAGACATCGAATTTAATTCCTGCAGCTATTACATATGATTGGTGGAAGGTACAAGGTGCTTCATGAGATCTTTAATTATTACTTTTGTATTACACTTATTTGATACCTCAGGAAAGATTTGTTATATTAGTATAACACAATAATATAAGCTGTTGTTCTTACAGTGCGGGATCTCTTTGTCTGGAGACAGGTGTTTGTACACATCCATTGCGAAGTCCACCATGTTTGTGTCGCTGAGGAGGTCCAGCTTTCCCTGAAGCAGTTCCTTTTCATTGTAGATCTAGAAACACAGGAAATATGTGTAATTTACAAGGAAAACAATCGACTACACAAACCAAATAGATCACGTAGGTTATATTAAATCTAGTTAGCATAAAGCTAAAGGGCTATATGGACCAGAGGTATTAACAAAAGAAAATACTGCTGAAAAAAATAAAAACCTCCCGTCACATGAACCAAATCATTTGTATAAACTGGGTTACAACAAAAGTATAATTTAGGACAGGTTGATTTTTTTTATGTAACGGCAGTTAGCGGCTCAAAAGCCGGTTGTGCGCCTCCATGCCGGCTGTACTTATGTAATCAAACGTAACAATAGTGTAATAAACTGTCTTTTCAATTTAAAGCTTATTTAAATACAGAAAACACCTACTTCTTTCACAGAAAGGAACTCCAAGAGAGGAAAAACTAAATGCCGATCGAGAAAATGTGCTATTTTGGTTGTCAAATCGTATTCCGCCATCTTGGCTAGATTCCAAAAGAAACTTTATTAACAAAGACGCACAAACACAAACGTGATTACGTCATCTACCGTTTTTGTTTTAAGAATGGCATACATGAGGAAAGATAATGGAGAAAAAATGCAATAAACAATAACTAATAAGCTGTAGTAATTCTAAAGAAATATGTTGTTATTCTGTAACTTCGCTGAAATAATGTATCATTGCATCATCTGGTTTTACACACATTTATTTGCAAAAAAAACAACAACATGAAACTTAACAACACCAGTGACGCATGGATCTTGACCGTAGCCTACAATTTTTATATTTAAGAAAAGGCAGATTTAAAAAAAATACAAAATACAATACAGTATATTTTAAAAATGACTGCCGGCCGCCTTCCATTAGGTCAGCATTCTTTATTTCGCCCTTAGGAATTTGAGAGTGAAGATAAATAGGCAGCTTCTATAAATGTATTTCCTGTGGTGCTATTGTCCCTTACATGTACAAATGGTTTAAGGCTGCTATGGATTGGTATTGCACAGATCAAGAGTAGTTCTGAAAGACGAGAGCAAACTCAGGTTTCAGTCCCCCTTTTCAAAAGCCTTTTGAAAATTGTGAGTCTCAATCAGTGAGGATTTTCTGACAAAGAGACATCAGAGGAGTGTGGCACTTCTCTTTTTGTACATCCTCGAGGTCAGAGATGGGTCTGTTCGGAGTTGGACAGGTAGCATATGCCTCACAGCAGCAGCTTGTTCAGAACTAGGACTGTGAGCCTCATCAGTGTCCGTCAGAGAAGAGGAGAAGAGAAAAACGGATCTGCAAATGGGACAGTACCAGCTCCACCCAACTTTTTTCATGTTTTAGCCAGAGTCTTGAATTATTTGGATGAGATTAAATACAATTACAATTCTCATATATTCTTGTATAAATTAAGAGTGTTTTTTTTTTTGTTTGATTGTTTCAAGACCAATTTTTAGAATCAATGTTTTCTTAAGCGTTGTTTTGAAGACCTCAGGTTGTATTTAGGGCCAACATGTGATTTTCTTGAACACATTATGATTTAATGGAAAATGTATGACACACCAACAACTTTGAGCAATATAACAGTGGTCTGTCAGCACTTTCCCAATTTCAGGAAACACCCAGGAGCAAAAGAGTGAACAAGAATAAGTGCAAAAGAGTGTTTTCATTGGCCTCATTAGCAGCCATACATAACACAAAACCAGGGTCATAGCTTCATTAACTGTTACCCCCTGTTGGGAATAAGTTACCTATTCATAAGTATCTCATAGACCCCCATTTTTACAAAATACTTGACTACTTCTTTAACACTCCTGATACATAAAACCATGATTAAATTAAGAAGATACAAAGCAGAGAAGCAGAAAAAGATGGGCACCACTTCCTCTAAACCTTTTGATTAACTATGTATTATTCATTGAGTCCATGAAGAGACCCATAGCATTAAACCAAGTGGGAATGTAAAACTGCTGCAAAGTAAAAAATGTCAGAAACTGCTTCCTCATCATTCTGCACTTGTCCCCCTCCCCACATTTCATACATTTTCATTTATACTCGAACAGCGCTGTGACATATTCCCACATGAAATCTCCTTGAAAGTGCCGCTCTCACACTCCACTGTGGGTCCATCCTCCTCCTCGAGGCTAGGACATATCCCAGACTCCATCTGAGCGACTGGCTGCCTTCCACTACATTTGTCGAAAACGGGGGCCAGCTGGACTTAAAGAGCAGTTTAAAGACGCCAAGGATTTAGTCAAGACACAAGAATGAGATGTAGATGCAGGGAAAAGGGTTTGGAGAAGCAAGAACACGCCTCAGCTGAACAGTCTCTATCAGGGCAGGATTTTGCCTTTGAAAATTTACTCTATTTTACATCCTTTATTAGATTTAACAACCAAGGATTTTCTGTCTAGCCATGGCTCTCATCAAAAACAAAACTTTCACACATTTTTTCAACTTTGTTTTTTTTTATCTCTTTAATGGCTGCATATAGGATTTTCTGATTCAGGTTAAAGGTTGTGCAGTCATACAAAAACAAGCAATAAATGTCCATATAACTATTTATTTATCAGTGTTAAAACATGTAACAAAGAAACTTGATTTACTATGTGTTCAATTAACTAGATATCAATATTGATCTAACACAAGTCAATAAACAACTTACTTAACACAAGAACAATACTGTAAAGGTGAAAGCTGGAGGCTCAGGACAGCATCAGGTCGTCAGGTTTGAAAAAAGGGGTTTATATTCTCTGTTCATGAGACATACATCTTTACTCCTGACTTTTCACTCAAATTGTAATTCTGAGTTTCAGTTCTTTACAAGACTCATTGGACAAGAGTAAAAGTTTAGCCTTACTCAACTTCACTTGATTTTGAAGTCTTTTGTTCTGCTTTCCATTCATTTGTATCAAAGGTATTTATAAGGAGTTCTACCCATTTCCTGTTCTGAGAGTAGAGGTGTCCTACAGTGGAGCCTACAATGGATGCATCCCCGTAGACTGTCCTTGAATGAACAGAGGGACTTTGGGAGGTCAAAAATATAGTCTGCAGTGATTAAAACATAATTCGTTTTTGATATAAATCTATAAGGAGCTAAAGTTACAAACAGGTTTCTAGAAGACACTGGACTGCTATATTTCTTCTTCTTAACACCTTTTTAAAATTCTATTATTGAAACACAAAGACTCAAACAGTGGATCCAAAATAAAATATAAATGATAATTCACTATCTGCAGCTTGTCCTGAGCTCTTTCCACTTGGTTGTACATTGTAAGCTCTTTCTGCAGCTGCTGTGAATTACAAAAGTTTGAGCCAAGTGCTGACACTGAAGCAGCAGGAACAACAGCCTGTCCTGGGGTTTTTAAACCAGTCCTCTGTCAGTCTGCAGTTTCTGGACTGTGTTAAAGCAGAATCTACAGAGGACAATGGACTCAAACAAGCCCGGCTACAGTGCGGCTTGTGGCTCGTTAGGTGAGCAGCACCGAGATGCTGTCCCTAGGCAACAGTCTTGAGACCCGCTGTCAAACTGTGCAGAGCTGGAAATAAATAAAGACACAATGGTGAGACATGCTGCTTTGGAAATCAGTACAACAATACAATTTTTACTTTAATCAAGAAAAAGGTGTATGTAGCTGTAGACTAGGTCAGCCTTTTATACATTGACAGAACCATCAGAGAAACAAAGCATAATTAAATGCAGCATTCTCCAAGACACATATTGTAAAATGGCAAATAAACTGTGATCGATATCTCTCACCTCCATTTTCTTTGGTGTTGTTTTGTGCCATTGTCCTGTTCTTCTTCACTGTTTCTTTGTTGCTTCAGACAATTCAAACCCATTTCCAAAGCACTTCTTCATGTTTAATTCTCATTAACTGTCATAAACATGGTTCTAGCATTTAGAAATACTGCAAATGAAAATTTTGTGGCAACCCAAATGATCCCAAACCCATTTCACTTTGTTAAGTAAATGGATATCACTGGTCAAAATGTATGAGGGGTTTGAGTAATACATAAAAAGGTTAAATAAATATATAGGCTTGATAACACAAAGCTTTGAACATAATAAAGACGAGACAGATGCTTTTAGTGCAACCAGCGGATCCTTGTCATTAATAAACCTGGTAGTCATTATTTAAACCACACTGAAATAATCTGAAAAGATTTGAGTAACAGTAAATCTCATATAAAATGATTATTTCATTGCATTGTATTGTCCATAGAAAACCAATAAAGTGCTTTCCCAGTTATACTAAGATAAACCTGTGAGCCTAAAGGGCCGTAAACACAAAAAAACTGAAAAACGCAGTCATGCAGTCTCAGATTTGCTGTGTTCACAGAGCCACCCAAAACGTCCAAAGTGATTCAGTACATATGCCAGACCACAAGGGGGTGGGTTTTTTTCTTCCATAGAGTTATTGGTTGCACAGTTTCAAGATGTGAAAACACTGGCGTTGTGTAAATCTATCCGCAAATGAAACATTCCTGATTCGAGCAAAACATGAGTAAAAGGCTTTTAGAGCGTCTTGTCAATCGAGTGATATTCCTTGAGCAAATGTAACTGCAACAGTCTTTGTAATTCAGAGTTCTTCCGTGTGCTGGGTTGACACTTTATGGACTTGCACAATACTGTCACCTATTGTTCTTAAATAAAATTATTAAAAAGCATAATTAGGGCTCTGGTTTGAAAAGTTACTGCTAATGAATGTAAAACTAAAAGCTGTGTTGAAATACACTGGTGTTCTTATTCGGTGCAGCTATTTCTTTCTTTTATATTTTGGTATATCTCTTGTATAAAAATATATATTTGGATGTTCCAACCTGCCATCCACTGGAGAACTTTTCAAAACAGGAAGCAGAAAAACACTTTGACGTCCTTGACATTTCCTAATTTAGTCCCTGTCCTTTGCTGACTACTCCACAAAGAGCTTCTCATCGACGGAGCCATCCTTTGGCATATGTTTAAAACACTGTATAGAGTGTTTCTGTTTAGGGCAGAACTCCCATGAAGCCAACATTACGCTGTCACTTAAAAGATGCTGGCAGCTCCCGGACTGGCACCAAACTGCTGCTGCACCCTCGCTCACTGCTGGAGTAAAAGTAAGAAGAGTTCTTTCTCCTTTTGCAGCTGTTTGGGAAGAGCTTGTTTCTTCAGGGGATATAAACCTAAGACAGATGCAGATTTCTCTTCATGTGTTTTAACATTATGTAAGAGCTGTACAGGATGTTGAATGGTGTATGAAGGACTGTAAAAAAAGGCTGGCGCAGTCGGTGTCAGGGTTGTTAACGTTCTCACCAGCCGAGAGAATGTAACAGTCAGAGAGGACGCAGGACGCAGGTGTGAAAAAAAAAATAAGACAAAGATGAAAGTGAAAGAACTGAATACAAACAAGTGCTTTGAAATGTGTGTGTGCCATACAGAATTACAGCAAATGTGAAATTCCTTTGCAGTGCATAAAGGAAGAGTAGTGTGTAGTTTTTGCTGGCTTCTGGTGGAAAAAAGGCAGATTGCAATTCCACACCTCATGGCAGCCCTGGAGGGACATCCTGCTGTCGTAGAACTCACACCAAATGTTATAAGAATTCTTTGTTCAGATTAACCTGAGAGACAATGGAGACCAATTTAAAATTAATGATCAGGTTTAATTCTCTAAAGAGATTCACAGACAAAGAGCATTAATGCTATAATATTCAAGCTTTACCTAATGTTAAGTTTACCTTAAGATATGTTTATGGTGCAACAGTCTAACAGTCATTTGGGATAACAACATCTGGAGAATTTCTTAAGAAAGGCATTGTTTTTTGTTGTTTGCTGCAGTTTTAAATGCTAGTTATGAACATTATAGCTGTCTCCTTCTTTTCTTTTTAGGTGTTACCTTCAGAGGTTGCCACAGTGACTCATCCACCTCCATCACTCACTATCCTCTGCATCCTCTTTTCTTAAACACTACCTTTATGTCCTCCTTCACTACATCCATAAACCTCCTCTTCGTTCTACCTCCTGGCCTCCTTCCTGGCAGCTCTAACCTCCGCTTCCTTTAACCTCTTCCTCCTCTGAACATGTCCAAACCATAGATGTACGGAAGCTTTTTGCTTGAAGCACACTACAAATGTGAGCACACCCTCAGTTAAATATCACATCAGTGATATCAGCTCATTGAGATGTTTATACCAAGACTGTCAAGAGTTTTTTTTGGTTGGTCTTTTGAAGATTCTTATGTCCAAACAGAGTTGAATGAACAGGGCTCCTTGACTTGTCCGAGACGCTCATTGTGGACTGTGGAGTGAAGGGCTTTGTCATCCTCACAGTAATTGATTGGGGATGTCAAGTTTTTCTGAAGCGGAAAGACAAGAGCGTGGGGCTTTGATCTTAAACGGTTGACTAAACTGAAAGCGGCCTCACTGTTGAGTCTAACATGTTGGAGATCCACAGAGCTGTTGTATCATTAAAGGGAAAAGAGTTAGGTTGCTTTGAAGGTGCATTGTGTAAAATGTTGAATATAGTAGTGTAGAAACAAACTAAAACACAGGTGTCAATACATTTTAAACAGCAAATGATCCCTTTGAATATACAATCTTTGATATTTAAATCTTACAGAACCCACTAAATGTTTGACAAGCTGCAGGGGGAGTAGCTCATCCATATTTAATCTTTTGATGATGTTATCTAACTATAGGGGCTTTGTTTAAGAGTTACTGGTAACGCAAGACGATGCAGAGCCAATTTTGTTTTCAAACAAAGGTAAAGGTACTATGCGTAAGTTTCAGAAAAACCTAACAGTTACTGACACCAGTGGCCATTAGAAGAACTGCAGCCAGTGTCCTGCTCGCGCTCGTGTGTGCTTTAAACTCGCACTGAAAGACAATCTGTAGCTCCAATAAGCTAACTGAAAAAAAAAACTTAACTGGCAAAATTCCTGCAATAAATACCTAATACTTACATATATTTTTCATAACAATGTAGGCTTTAAAAAGCTTATATGTACAAGGGCAGAACGAGCTCCGTTTGTTAAAACAACTCAAACTAGAGCTCGGGATAAAAGATCTGTGTCCGTACAACGTACAGTTAAGGGTATTCCCGCAGCGTTCCAACCAATCATATTCTGTGTACAGTTTCATCATTAAGCGGCCCCACCCGAGCTGATTGCAAATGGAACACACTTTACATTTTCTTTCTAGGGTACAGTCCATTAAGTGGAAATACAACAATTACCGGTGCAGTAATTAAACAGAAACAATAACTCTTGTCCCGGAATGATAAATGTGGCAAATACGTTCATTGTCTATCAAATCACACACTTTTATGACACATATTTTGTTTTAAATTCTCATTTACAGTGTCTCTCGGTAACACACAGAAAAGTATATCCCTGTGGTTAGTCAAAAACATAAAACAAAATAAAAGTATGAGATAAACTGTATGATCAAACACTGTAAACACAACAGTTTGATAAATTATGTGTGAAAGAAAAAAACTTTTACACACATTAGTCAATTTTTGATCCATGTGGGAGGATGCAATCATAAAATTATACCTGGCTCAGTTACAATAACGAGAGTGTCACAATGCAGTCTGACAGAAACATGAAAACTGATGATAAAACAGTTCTGCCCCGGGTTGACGCAATGTGTATTTTAGTAATGAAGCCACTGCAGGATGTAAATCTGAGCGCAGAGGGATGTGACGGTGCTTTGTGAAGTTGTAGACTCGCTACAGTGGCTCATTATTTTCAGCGTGAAGCAGGAAACAGTCTACGGTTTGTGAGCACACTATTCCTACACTTCAGTGTTTGGGAGTCAGGTTTGTTTGATCCTGTCAAGCGTTAAAACATAAAAAACATATCTATAGTTTACAACCTGAACGGGATGCATGTGATACCAGGACTATACTTCAGCCAATAAAATCAAAACCACAAGTAGAGTCATCATAATTTAATGGAAAAACACACCTGGAAATACAGATTAGCCAATATAACTCCAAAAATGACCAAATATAGACTCTGTACTTTCACCTCTGGCATTTATAACTTGACTTGTCAATCTCCAGAGGAAGCTCCGCCCTAAGATGGTTGTGCCTTACACCAGCCGCCTGACGCTATGGCTCATAAAAATCTACAAATTCGATTCCAAAAAAGTTGGGACACTGTACAAATTGTGAATAAAAACAGAATGCAATGATGTGGAAGTTTCAAATTTCTATATTTTATTCAGAATACAACATAGATAACATATCAAATGTTGAAATTGAGACATTTTGAAATGTCATGTTAGAAATTGGATTTTGTGAGAGCTACACATTCCAATAAAGTTGGGACAGGTAGCAATAAGAGGCCGGAAAAGTTAAATGTACATGTAAAGGAACAGCTGGAGAACTTATTAGTTAAATTCTGTTTTATACAAGAATGGGACAACATTCCTATTCCTAAACTTGAGCAACACCTCAGTACCCAGACGTTTGCAGACTGTTATAAAAAGAAGAGGGGAGGTCACACAGAGGTAAACATGGCCTTGTCCCAACTTTTATGAGATGTGTTGATGCAATAAAATTTAAAATGAACTTATTTTTCCCTAAAAAATATAAATTTTCTTAGTTTAAACATTTGATATGTCATCTGTGTTTTATTCTGAATAAAATATAAAAATTTCAAACTTCAACATCATTGCATTCTGTTTTTATTCACAATTTGTACAGTGTCCCAACTTAATTGGAATTGGGTTTGTAGCTCAAAAGCTTTTTCCTTTCAGTCGTTATGCATTTATCTGTTCATTAATGATGCAATGGTTCTGTTCTTGACTCTGTATTGGTCCATTTAAAGTCTTGGTACAATCTTGTTTCAATCATGACATTGCCTTGATTATATTGGTCTCTGTTTCAAACCAGTTTTTATGAGAGACGTGTACTTCATCACTATTGTCTTACTCAAAAACTGGGTTTAGTTATAACCCAAGAGTTTATTCAAGTCTCTAAAAATAATAGTATGTGCTGTAATTGGCAGCTGTTGAGCGAGGAACTCGTCGTTGTGACTCACGAGGAGCTGAGTCACGTAAACCTTTGAACTGAAGCTGATTTGCAAAAAAACCTGTCAGATTCTTAGAAAATCCTCCACTATACCCTGTACAGTGATCCCATATTTTTTCACAAGTGGTTGTTTTGGCCAGTACACAAAATCACTGTTCTCGTTTCATCTGAGGTGTATCTACTGCACAAGAAATACGGACTAATTGAATTTGGGATTGAAAAGCTAAATTTTCAATCCCATGAGTATTCAATTTATTTATATAGACCATTATCACAATGGCTTCACACACCAACCTTGAGCTGCAGTTCGTTTGTGAGTTTACAAACTTGTGAAAATCAATCTTGAACTGCTCCAAACAATGGGGCCTTTCTGGCTCGTGTCCAATGATTACAATTACTATTGTTACAAATGTAAACAACAATGAGCTGCTTTGATTGGATAAATCTGTGGTTGATAAATCCGACCACTTATACTTTTAAAGAACCTGCCCTTTTGCAAACGGCCGCCCGGATGATACTGTGAAGTAGACTACGTACAGACGAGCAGTTCTATCTGGAAAAGTCAGTTCATTGATATGAGAAACAAACTCCAGAACAAACATGAAGAAACTCGTCCAGCCATCCTAAAACCTTTTCTGTTTGATACAATACAACAATTCTTCTGGTCCCTGTGGATTTAAGTACCATACAAGCAATCAATGAAATAAAACATTGCATGAAGCCCATCTCATTTCGGATAAACAGTTTACTGAGTGGAGGTCGTTTGGAAGGAAAGGTAATCTGAGAGAATTTCTGCAACAAAAGGTTATTCTTGGCTTGGTCAAACATTTAGTATAGTTTTTATTTACATTAACAAATGTATACTTGCACACTCAAGTATATTCATGTTTTGTACAACTTTGATTGACATTTTCAACAAGACCAAACAATATCCTGCCAAACAACAGTAACTGCTTCTTTGTTATCAATCAAAACTATTGATTGCTGCCGTTTCAAAAGACTTGGAACACTCACTGTTACAGCAATTCTTAAGGAAACAAAATCAAACGTCCATGTGTTTGATACTGAAAGATTGCACTTCATTGATTCTGTCCCAGTCCAACCCCAGGAGGCTTTTGTCTGTGCTTTTTGGAGAAAGCGCCCCACAAAGTCCTGACGTCAAAGTCTCTTGGCGACTCTGGTCTTCGTCTTAAAGACTTGGACTGAATTAGTATTCTGTAGACGGCCTTTGATGCTGCTGCTCAGGTACGATCGCTGCAGATATGAGAGGCTGGCACGAGCAATAAATTGCCACATAAATCACAGACAAGGTAAGCAAAAGTGTCCCGCTGAAAGATTGAATATTACCCCCCCTCCTCCTCCCTCCCCCTCCCGAAGTGTTGAAATATCTGTTCAGTCAATTCAGCGTCTGCGTGTGATGGATCTGTCTTTCTGAAGCCTGAACTATTTGCAGAGGTTTCACAAAGTTATGACTAATGCCAGCCTTGGTATAAACAAAAACACTTCATTCATTTGTTTTTTTTATTTGAGCTGTTTACTTCCGAGATGTTTTTCTTTGATTAAGTCCTTGATGCATTCTTGAGTGGTGCCGTTTTATTCCTCCATGTCGTTCTCAAACACAAGCTTAACGTCAGAAAATAAACAAGTGGGCCATTAGCCACACTTGTTTACTTACTTCTTTAAGTTTGACACATTTTAAATAATGGACACAGGTCTCATTACTTGACTCATTTGCTTGTGCTGTATACTTTTTATTAAGGAAAATAACTTCTGTGTAGCCATATCTAATTGATCCCACTTAGACCTTTGCTGATAGTGACACAATAAAACAAGACCAAATTCATCTTTTCTTCAATTAAAAAGCAGCCAGTTGTTTCTATAAGAAGCCAGCACAGATTAATCGTGTTCCTGTCCAAACTGACAGAGAGGGCTGGTTAAAGTGTAGGTTTTATTCCCTGATGTTAGTCCACCGTGAGTCCTCCGAGGCGCTCCTTCTCTATATGTTCTGGTCCTGCCCTCGCTGGACTGACTGCTCGAGGCTGGTGGCTCTGTTTGGACCCTTGCTGCCCTCCCTGGTGCATCAGGCGGTTCTCATCAGGGCTACAAGATGTTATGTCCTGTCTGCTTCTCAAAAAGACGAGCTAATCCCTGGTCAACTGTGTGTTTTGGGACAATGTAGCTTTTCTTTTATCATTTTTATTTTTATTTTTTATTTCATTAAATGTACGTAAAATCTAAAAATAAAGCAAAGACCTAGTGGAGCATTAGACACAACAGGACAGGTGCTATACCGGACACACACGGACCATTTCCTGCGTTGGGCTTTTGAACAACAGAGAGCAGCCAGTGGACGTCTGAGATCAGTGAGCTGCAGGACAGAACGCCACAGGAACCCCGTCTTCAAGACTGTCATAAGACTCTACAATCACAGTGTCTGTGGCAGATGAGGACTGACTCAACTTATTTGACAAGAACTTTTGATTTTTAATTTTTGAATGTCCACAACCAAGAGAGGACAAGTCCGAAACAAGACTGAGACCTTTAAAGAGTGACTTTAAAAATGGTCTCATATAGTAACACTAATTACTTCCATAAATCATTTACATTATTGATAAACAGAAGCGCTTAATTAACCCAGTGACAACCCTTCCTACATAAAAGTGCATATCCTCTCATTATGGTATTTTCACCACAAACACACAACTGGTTGGTAAAATGCTAGAGTCGGCAGGTCTCACCTGTGCCTTCTAAACACAGAGGAGCAAAAGCCCTATGCAAGCAGAAATATAATGGTGGCCATAAATGTGAGTGAGTTTACAGTGTTTATTTTTCCAGGTTTACCGGTGGAAATCTAAGACATGGGTATGTGCAGAGAAACCTATACAGGAAAGACTGAGCTGCCGTGAAAACGACAGTAAGTAGTTTATTCAACACCATAGCCTCAGCTTTAGGTCTGATCTCTGCAGCGTTTGCAGAGGAAGTGCCTTCTGTTTGATTTGTAAAAAAGGGAAATGTTCAAAAAGTGAGACGACGTACAGTGACAGCACCTGACAAAGAGTTCAAAAAGCCCCTTTACGCTGCGTATAAAAGCAGGAATGTGTCACTTTCCTCTGACACGGCAGTTCCTATTAGCGGCAAATCAAAAGAAGGAGCATCTATAACTTGGCATCCCTGAGCCTGCTGCACAGGAATTTTCTCCGTAGCAACAGGCTGACCCCGTTTCTATGGTTATGGTGTCCCTTCTGCGATTCTTCCAGGACAACGGTGGCGAAGAAAATACAGAGGACGGAGTATGTGGGCGCCACTGAACTTACAGCCAATGGAACATTTAAGCTCCACAAACAAACAAAAGGCAGGAGATTATTGACAGTTTGGATTAAAGCAGCAACATGTACTTTTCAGAATGTACCCAATAAAGGACTGGAGATGTGACTGTGACGTTTAGCCTGGCCAACCAGATTATATGGGTCTGGAATCCCTTCACTGTAACTTCCACACTGCAAAAATAGGGCAGGTTTTTTATGATTTTTTAACTCTTAGTTTGGTTGTATGTCTTTTTAAATGTCAGACAGTTTATTCTGTATCCAGGTCTGAATGACTGGACTGATTACTGTCCTCAAGAAAGTAAAAAGTCCCATTAAGATTTCACTGTTCACACACTAAGGTTTCTGGTTTATGCTGTTCACTCTATCATGCAAACTTTCCCTCAATAAACGTCTGTACAATTTCAAACATTTTGTGTATGTGCCTGTTTAAATCTGTTTGCTGTGTACTTTAGAGGATGTAGGTTTAGCAGACAAGATTAAGGGATTGATGGACAAATACCTCAAAAAAGTTGACTTTTCTGTCTTGTCAGTGTCAAGTTGGGATGCAGTCAAAAGGTATACTGCCTCCATGGCTTTCAGCTCTATAAACCAGCTGAGAGACAGTTTGAAAGGCTGGATGTCAGTCTGTGTAGGATTTGGGCTTTAAAACCTCTGAGCTGAATGAAAAAGCTGATAAATGATGTGGAGGGTGATCTCAGTCCAACTTTTATTTCCTTCACTTTCTTCTCAGTCCTCTCTGTCTCAGAGGCTGATGGCTCTGCTGCCGTTGCTATGCAACAATCGAAATAACCAGAATCATTATTGAATAAGTCATTAACTTAAGGCAATAGTTCACAGGAGGTGGTCTGATTTATTAGCGCCCAGAACGCAGAGTGAGGTGTGTGGTTTCCAAAGAGGCTCGGAGTTTCATTTTTCAAGCAAGTGACATTTTTTGTGACGAGACATTCCCTTAACAAGGCACAAGATGCTGTGACCTAACTTTTAAAGAAGTAATTTTAAATAATAGGTTTAGTAATATGGTAATAAAGTCCATACAAGTGTAAATGTGACAGCTCTGTCCACTTCAACTGAATATGTGTCACTAATTTCAGTGTTTTAATCTCGTTATTATTGTCCATGTGATGATTGTCCAAAGCCTGCAGGGCTCAATAAAAAAACCTGGCCTGTGACACTGACACATATATGTATTCCTCTAACGTAGACCCACTGTAACTGATGATATATTTTTTTGCAGTTATCTTGTTGTGTCATGTATTGTGGGCAAAAGTCAAACCTTTAAAGTGCACATAACCAGCTGTATATGCTGCACCACCAGCAGAAGATAGCACATTTCTGACGAAGGGAAATTATCCTGCCACAACAGCGACATGAGATGACAGTTGGTGATAAGTGGCTATCAGCTGCTGATGTACAACACGCACTGGCTTTTTCCACTTCTCAACGTCAGCGTCCACAGCCACACCCAGCTCTCAACCTCCAGTGACCCCTCGAGCCTTTCAGTCCCATTTCCGGCTGCCAGCTGCCCTGAATGATTACTCTGACTGACTCCATTCATGGAGAGGCTGGGGAGGGGTTATGAATGCTTGTGTGCCAGCTCAGAGAACGCCTGTTTTTGTGCAACGGGGAGACTCCTGTACACACAGTAATGACAAAAGCTAGGACTTAGAGGCTAATAGAGAAAACCGAAGCTAATAGACTATGTAATCTAATAGACATGAACCAGTTACACGTCTGTGAGAGGTTTAATAGGGCCTTGTCTGTTTACTTTAGAGTTAATTTATTGTTTTTATTACATGTTTGATGGTGTGTCTTGGGGTTTACATACCCCAATTAAAGCTGCTTTACCGTCCCTGGCCTTTTAAAGGACTAATGACGCCCCTGCAAGAGCAAACAGACCACATTAAACCTCCTTATCGACACCTCTCACTTTGTTACCACGGAGACCGCACTGTCAGTCAAAACCGGGGGCAGCAGCTAAACATCATCAATACCTGTTAACATTTGCTAATGAGGAAAACTCAAGATTTGTGGTAGTAATTACTGTGGAAAACATTTTTACAGGAATCAAGTATTCCTACAAAAGTACAAGTATCTTGACCCACTTCACTGATGTTGAGGCTTAAGCCTTGTAGAAAGTGATGACAAAAAGATGTATTAACCCTATGAATAAATGTGAACCCGTACTAAAGTTAGTTACTGCAGAAAAAGTCAATATACTGTCATTGTGCAGACCTACATAGGGTTCTTCACTTTTGTAACAAGCAGCCACTGACATCTCATTAGCCTTCAAAATGTTAGAAAAATTTAAGACAGACACATTTCAATAGCAGCTCCATCACCCAAAATATACAGTATGTACCTATTATTAAATCTAAATTTGTCTAAAAAAAAACCAGCATTGGTTTAGTAACAAACCCTTTAGGTCACTACAGATGTTTCTTAGCAACTAAAAAGTTTCTCTGACCGACTCAACTCTTACAGCCTTCGGTAGTTTAGTCTTTATTACTCAGACCTGACTAAACACAGAGAGCTATGCTTGTAGCAAAAACAGTTTAGTTTTTATTGGTCCACTGTATAAAGAAATGTCACCAGTTTAGATCTGAAATGTC
Organism: Neodontobutis hainanensis; assembly: GCA_024349245.1. NCBI lineage: Eukaryota > Metazoa > Chordata > Actinopteri > Gobiiformes > Odontobutidae > Neodontobutis > Neodontobutis hainanensis. Next base: position 1,974,596 of record JALDNG010000037.1, read on the forward strand.
ATTACCTAAAACACTTCATAAGATCAAGTTTAAAGGACAATCTGGCAAAAGAATCTCAGTGTTATATATAGTATAGTATAGTGTATATCTTATATACTGTAAGTTTCTTTCTCATGTGGCTGCAGATTACGTGCAGCTAATCGGTGGTATGTAAAGTCAGTAGGGGATGTACGAACCCCAGTGGGGCAGATGAGTCAGCACAAAGACGGGAGAGTAATTCTCCACAGTTGATTGAGGGATAAGCCATCGGAGCGAGGAGATCCCTCCAACAATGGAAAGGACACCTGTGAATTCTCGTCTCAGTCAAAAGGTTACTCTGTTCCAATTACCTTTTAGATAATGTAGTTAATGTAATACAGGTACCAATGTTTAAACGGCTGTAATCTGAATCCATTTGAATGACTTTATCCATATTTCTGCAACGATCATGAGTAACGTGTGTCAAATAGAACATGGTAAGAATATTATACAGTTGCTGTTTGGATCAGATTTAAGCTGGATGAACAGAAAACACTGTGCTGCATGTAATAGGCCTGTAACGATATCCATAATGTTTAATCCTTAATTTTGTACATGGCTGTACTGGAAACAGTTACATTTATTTTCTATCAGGACATAATCCCAACACATCTATTACTTCTCAACTCTGTGCCCACATCATTACATACTGTATTAAAAATAAATTTAGTATTGATAAAAGAGATTCATGTGTAATAGATTGTGTTATTCAAAGTGTTTGAATGCCTTACAATCACTGCAGAGATTTGGTTTCCACTTTCATTTTCTTCTGGTGGTGGCAAGAAGTAAAAAAAAGCAAATGTCCCACCTTTATGAGCCAGAGTGTACGGACAGACCAATCAGTGAAAATCACGCACAGAGGCTGCTTACCTTAAACAATAAATGATAGTTCATTCATTTCAAAGTCAATCTTCTATGACCTTCTCTTTGAAAGCACTCACAGACTTCACTCAAATGTAGCAGCTTTAATGGACAGTGTTTAATAATCAATTCAAGTGCTCTTGATTCAGACAGTTATTTCTTTTCCACTAATTCGCAGCCCTCCCACGAGCAATTAAATCACAATAATTTTCCAGCAGAGTGTTCCCTGGGGTCGCAGATCCTGTCTCTGTTGTTGTTTTGTGTGCTTTCTGCAAAACTCCAGTAGATCTTGCGTGGACTGAGCTTTCCTTGATGTCAGTGCTTAACCACCAAATCTAATTACCCCTGCTGTGGCACTAGTATTTGAGTTTTAGAAAATAAAAGCTCGACAAGCTTCAGCATTTAACAATTTTATTCAACAGTTTCTTTGACACCACATGTTCACACATCCGCTTGTCTGTCGCAGCAGAGGGCTTTTATTGATGGGGTGAGTATTGAAGTCAGAGGTACAACAGACCTCTTCAACGACTCGAGACTCCACTTTGATTTCCCATGATGCTTCAGGCCTTCAATATACACATTGCACGGCAAGCAGAGGTTCAATTGGGGTTGATAGCAGAGCTCTGTGGTTTGTATTCCCGAGTGAGCACAATGTATGAGTAGTCTTTTTTTAAAACAGAAGTGTATTTTCCTGTGACGATATGATCAAAGTAAATGTAACAATAAAGAGTCAGGATCAAATCTGAGGCAAAGCGTCTTTCACATTCATTTAAAAAATAGAAATGATTTTTGGTGTCGGAATTGAACACTTTGAGATTTTTCTATCTTGTAAACCTGACTGGATTATCAGCTACCTGTCAATCATCCATTTAGATCAATTTTAGAAAACTAGCACAAATCAGTGTCAAAAGATCCATCTTGAAACACTAACACAGTGTTTACAAAACTTTAGTTGTGGGGACCCATATTTCAAAACGTCAAAAATGTTCACTTATTAATGTTTTCTATAGCTTTGCTCCTCTTTTATGGTAATTTTGTTGTTTTTTATCTTGTTTGGGTCTTCATTTAAATTGTTATATTGGGTCTGCTATTTCAAAAATTTTCACAATCACGCTTCCAGTTTTTCAAAACCATTAATTGGCACTTACTAACGAGGTACATTTTCAGTGTAAGTTATACGACTATATTTATATCTTAATATGTGTATAAAAAGATGGACCAGGAGATGGTAGTGTAACACAGTGAGGTATCTGGTTCAATTATAGTGTTAAATAATCCTCACCTGTGATATTTTGTGGGATGGCTTAAATAAAATCTACAATGACCAATCCTTTGATGCACATTTATTGTTTGGACAAAACGCATTACTGCTGCCAGACAGTAGGTGGCAAAAGAGACATAGGGGCTTCACAATATCTATCTGTGCTACAATAATTGCCAACAGTTATTATAATAAAGGCCTGGACACCTCTGACCCTGACACATGCAAACACAATCATTACTGAAAATGCAGCACCATTAGAAACTGACAGTGTTAGCGAGTGTTACAACAGTAATTCCCATTTTATATGACCTTTTATTGGTGGCTGTGGCCTTTAAACTGGAAAACCTCCTCATCGACAGTGACCACATGTGAAATTTAGGCCCACAAGACTCAGTGGTAAAACGTAGGACCTCCACTTCATCCCTGTTCAAAAAGTACAGGGAGGGTTTCTGAGCTTTTCTCAGAGTATGTGCCTTGTCCATAAATCAGCTGAGCACTTCCAAATCCTCATCAGCAAAAAGTGATTCCCGTGTGGGGCTGCAGTCTGCTTTGAAATTGATGGAGCCGTATAACTTGGCGGCGTGTTTGGAATAGGCAAACGCTTTCCTCCGCATCATCTCCCCTTTCCACATGGAGATCATGAGCAGCGTGGACAGCAGCACACCTCCCAGAGTCAGCAGGCACAGTCCGGCGATCACACAGCGGTCCAGGTGGGCTTCTACTCGGGCTTTCTCCCTCTCCAGACTCTCCATCTCCCGGGCAGAGACGCTGTCCGGGTCCACCCTCACATCCCTGGGAACTGTGTAGGATATGGCCACTAAAGAGATGCCAGTCAACAAACAAGTGACAGCAATAATGAAGCCATAGTCCGCCGACTTCCCATCAGAGGAGAGGTCTTCCTCAGACAACAGATAAAGTTCAGGGATGTCCTCTGGTGAAGCCTCTTCCTCCTCCAAATACAACTCACTGGAGGTGCTCTCACTCAGTCTACACGTGTCTGGACACGTCCCAATGAGGCTCACATCATCACCTTCCTCCTCGTGCCTTTGCTGGCACATAAAGCATGTCTCTGTTTGAGGTCCAGGCTGCACACTGGAAGCCAAAGCCGACTTTCCCACTCCTGCGCAGGGATGCACACACTGCGAGCCACCGCAGCTGCAGCGAAAGTCGCCTCTCGTCTCTATTTGTTCAAAGTAGAACAGTTCCATTTGAACCAGGGCTCGTTCCCGTTTGTGTCAAACCCAACATAAGTCACTCTCTGTAGAAAAAAGTGTCAGGAAATGCTACCTTTGACAATTTGAATGAAGTGACAGAAATATATCTATATCCTACATCTTCTGCAGTGCCGGCGTTGATCCAACACTTTCCGCTTCATTCTCGCGTCTCTTCCTGCTTCAGAGTTGTTTTTCAATTAATCCGAGCCACAGGACGCACTCATGAGTTTAATTCCTGCATCAATAAGCGGTGGTTCAGCGGCAGGACGCGGTTTTCTGACTGAGTGAGTGACTGAGTGTGCGCCACTCTCCGTCTGCGGCTGCCCCCCCCCCTGCCCCGGGTGCCTCTGCTCCTCGGTTTAGGAGGGAATGGACCGCCAGACCCCGCCCATGGACCGGGCTTTCTCGCTTGTTACGTCCTGACAAGTTCTGCTCCTCCTCAGCACCAGATAATCAGATCGAGACCACAGGGACGGAAATCACAGTCAGTCTCTCCTCTTTCTTTATTCGATTAAAAACATCAGACAAACTGTGGAGCAGGAACTATGACTTCAATACAACGATCGGATTAATCAGTGAGCTCAAATCCGAGGTTACATAGGCCTACTGTTGCTGACAGACACAGGACATGAATTCGTTCATTAGTCTAATAAATTAGCCTATTTTGATCAATTACATTTAGTTTAATTAAACCAAAATTTATCATATTTTGAAGTGATGGCCACAATGATTACAACACTTGGCTTATCTAAAACGTTTCAGTTGTTTTTGTTGGATTGCCCATTAAAATACTCATAAAACAATTGAAATACCTACAAAGTCATTATTGTGCCCTCTAGAAATATACAATAGAACCATCAGAAGGAGATCTAAGATCATTTTCCACAGTCAGTGTTACACAGTCATGTTTGTTCACAGAAGACGCCCCGGGGTTTGACGTTCTCACGAAATATACTCATGATGCCAGAGAGATGTGCTGCTGTTTCTGCTGCAAAAGGTGGACATGCCAAGTATTAAAGTTAAAAGTGGATAAAATAGTTGAACTCACTTCATCTGATATTTGTTCAGAGCATGATTCATGAACATTATGAAATTAGATCATGTTATGGAGGCAGAAAAGCTCAGTATGTTCAGATCTGTCAGGTGTTCACTGTAGGTAATGTTGCCTAAAACTTGGAAATGCCTTTGCCTAAATGGAGAGGGTCTGGGAAACAATGGCTGGTTTCTAAATGGAAACCCAATTTTAAAGAAGCTTAATAAAAAAAATATGGACTTCTCAAATATGTTTTGAATTGTCCAAAATCAGAGCTGGAGTTGTTTGTCACACAAACAATGCAGAGCTGCTGTTAGATTAGATTAGAATAGATTAGATTAGATTTAACTTTATTCATTCCACATGTAACAAGTACAAGGAAACAAAATTACAACGAGGAATACAAAATGATGGCAATTTTAGAAATGATCAAAGACCAATGAGTTTTCTCTGCTATTTTAAAAATATCTCTTCTGAAATGAATTAACATAATGTTTATAAGTGTTTTGTTACGTAGGCTACAGTAACAATGCACACACACACAATATGATTGTATCTGATTTCAACAACGTACAGAAAACCACAATCATCTGAGAGATGTTTTCCTTAAAAATATATATAAAAAAACCCATCTTATCTACATTTTATTGGTAATACAATTTTTATTCTTTTATTATAAAGAAACGAGGCAGAAAAAATGAAGAACTAAATCTTGGCATAAATAATATAATTTAATTTAATAATTCTAATTTAATTATAATGCTGAATAGTCTACTGGATCTTTAACCCCCAGAGACCCAAGAAAAGAAAAACACACAATATTTTAATATCAGCCTAATCCATACATCATACACATCATAGAAATATTAATCATAGTTTTAACTGATTTATACAGGTTTATAGAACAAACAAGTGAAATTTGTTAAAAAAAAATCACAAGTTGAGCGAGTTTGGACCAAGATAGAAATGCCTAAATACAAATTCAACCAGACAAAATCAACACCGGGCTGAACATTCAGACTGGTTTTAAGATTCAAGAAAAGAGAACAACCAACCCCAGTCTCCCCAACAGTTTACCCATGTGCTGTAAAATCACATACTTTGCTTTAAACATTCCTGTATTTGTTTGGCTACAGCGGTCCTATTCAGTTTATAGCTTGAGCAAATAATAACTCAAGAAGGTGCTTTTAAGGAAAACACAGACTTCACTGGAGCCGACTCCCAGACACATTGGTTTCTAAGACAAAGCTATAAATCATGCTGAGTGTAATCCTCACAATTGGTTCCAAAGAAGTCTCATTTTGGGACCCACTTTTCCCTGAACATAGCTGCAACCCACTTTCTCCCAAAGCCAAGGAAAGCTTTTTAATTTCCTAAACATATCCTTTAAAGTAAGTGTATATTTCTTTGTTGTTGTTGTTTTTTCTTAACATTTTCGAGCCTGAGGAGTCTACAGAAGTGTGAGTCATGCTTTATTGATTGCTGACCTCATGTTTTAAAGAAGACAGCTGCAAGAGCAATATTTCAACCTGCCCTCTGGGATCTAGGTTTCTTTATCAATATCATGCACATCGTGTACATCAAATTAAACCTATAAGAAATGCATGTTCCTACTTAAAAGATAAGCAGTGTTCAGTAAACTGGTGAATATGAACAGCGTAAGAACAAATGGTTGTCGAGCCTGAAATGAACTGGCGCTTGTCCAAGTGGATGCCTTAAATCAACTGTCTCGAGCAACGCAGCCATATTGAATTTTATGGTCACTAATGTAATCAACAGAATAGAGATATTAGCCTGTAACATTGTTTGGATCCATACATTTTTAATCATGCAGCGGCGGTGAGACTCAGGCTGAAATATACACACTGTCAGTGGCCTCAGAGTGAACCGCAGCCCTTCAACACTTCTCTTCTGTAAACAGCAGTCTCATTAATCACTGATGTGTCTCTCTTCTGGGACAGCGGTTAACATCATTGTCTGTCTGTGATATGAGTTCAAACAGTGTTGCTAAGTTCACAGGAAGATGTTTTTCTTTAACATAATGCGAGTCATTTGCAAACGGTGCTGTGCAAAATGAGCAAATGTTTGAAGTTGAATCAAAACCAATTTAAAATTTAACAATGGAGGGTAGCGTGAGTCGGTTTTACAAAAGTATAGAGTCTATACAGTGTCAGAGCAGTCTTACCTTTAAAATAATAACCTAGATAGACTTTATTTTACTGTGCAAGACTTCTTTCAGAGGCAGTCTAATGATCTGCTGAAAATAAAATGTGAATTTAGCTCATGACTTATGCTCTTCTGCTCAAAACCTTGCCCAGACAAATTAAAGAGGCAGAGGAAATGGTCAGAGCGCAAATTTTTATTACTGGAGTGGTTACATCATTTCAACGTTAGGGCAGTAAATAAATAGAGAAAATCCCAAAAGAAATAAATGGGAGGGATTTAAAACATGCACCAAACGTTTTACTTAACTGGTATCTATTACCAGGTAGCATACACTGGTTTTGAGGTGGTCTTGAGTTGACATGGTCTTGGTCTTGACTTGGTCTTGATAGCTAAAAGTCTAGGTCTTGTTCTAGTCTTGATACTTTCTGGTCTTCGGACACGTCTTAGTCTCGAGCGGTGTGGTCTTGACTACAACACTATTCAGAAGACAGAACAGACTGAACTACTTTGAGAAACGGTCTTGATACTTAAAGTGTAAGAACAAGAGCCTTGATGCCTTTATTTGCAGGAATAAGTCTTTCTCTGCAGAACACTGAAGTCTATGTTGGCTTCAGTGTTCTAAAGGTCATAACTATAAAACACTGCTCTGCCATTGATGTTCTTTTCACTGTTCGCTAAGAACTACCCTGATGCTACCCTGATGCTTGTGACTGTTTGTTTTCTGACGGAGATGAGTGACAGGCCTCAGGGTCACATTAACATTTATGACAGGATGAAGAATAAAGACAGCAAAAGAAACAAAAGCTGAACAGCACAACATCTGCAGCTATTACCTCTAACGTGTCCAAGTGTTTTTATCCGAACACAGGACCTTTAGGCAACACTTAAAATGACATCTCAAAGAAACCTCCAGATAAAACAGTCTTAACAGCTGGTTGTTTTTATTTGGAATTGCTGTTGCCATTTCAGCCTGTTTCAGAAAAAGGTTGATATTCAACTTAATTTTTCCGGTACATTTCGTAAAGATGTGGGCGACAGATTCAAGGCTGGAGATACTGTACTCCAGGCCAGTGATGCTGTTTAGATACATCTCATTATTACCTTGGCCACGAAGCTTATGTAATCCCCTGAAAACAAAAAAAAAAAAAGCACAACAGCAGATTTTCTCCCAATTTGGCAATAACAATTATCACGCTCACTTTATAGAGTTGCCTTCAAGCGACTCATGGACAAGGCAAACAGTGGCACAAAGAAAGGTTGAGAAGTGAAGAAAATATGTAGATGTTAGTACCCACAGATCATAGGCACTGTTGTAACAAGAGTCTGCCTTTACTTTTTTGATTGTTGGTAAGATGCAAACATGTATCCATTGTACATCTGTTGAAAGTAAAGTTTTAAGATTCCAAGCAGAAACGAAAAGCTTGTTGATGAATGCAATGTTGAAATATGTTTGCAGTGTTTAAAGCTGTATCTTTCCAAATGTGTGGCTGTTTGTTACAAGAACAGCACTAGTGTTGTTTAAAAAGATTTTGTTGTTTTTTTCCCATTACAATAATATTCTTTCCAACCTTTTAGTTACCGTTCCACTGCTTTGGTCAAAAGAAAGGAGCTGAAAGTAGGATTGTACTGTTTTGTAAGCTCAATATTTTGATAGTTTGAACTGAAATAAAAGCATGAGGTACTAATCTAGGTAGAAATGGAGCTTTAGAAGCCTCACTTTTATAATTTCAGCAGTTCATTGACAAAAAAAAAAACTATCTTTGGCCTTGATCTTATGCCATAGCGTTTTTCTCTGACTCCTCGCAAAATGATGTTCTCACTTTATCGAACAAATACGTCTCCCTTTGATAAGATGAAGCTATAACAGCATTATGGATAAAAATATATGTCCTAAAATTATGTTTTTGAACAGAACTGGCTGAGAGGTTTGCACTCTGCACGACCTTTTCATATAAAAACAGGCCGTAATATGGCTTTTTCATGGTGCATTAGACCCAGAGCGTATGCAAGAGTAATATATGTATATTATTTGACCCATTTTGAATGTATTACCCCCTTACTTTTACTAAGGCTCAATTCATACAGGTCTGCTCTATTAAGCCAGTGCTCTCTTTTTGACAAACCCATGACCGTGCCATGTCAGAGGTAGTCGGGGGGAGGGGGCATTGGGCCAGTGTTAAACATGGCACATAACATGGGCCACGTGGCACACTACAGCTGCAGGTGGAGGACAAAGCCCCCGCTTCATTAATCTTGTGTTGGAGCTGATGCTACAGGAGGAGGATGTGTGGGATTTAGTTCAGCAGCAGCAACATGGGGCTGGTTTCACAAAAGTGTTTGACACTGGTAGGCAGAGGTGGGTAGATGAAATCTGTAAAAATGCACCTGAAGAGTGAGAAGACATAGACCACCTGACTTACTGTTATAAATGATAAAAATGCAAACATTACTGTTAAATTATCTGAAGTGCATGTATGTTGCATCGTAGACCTCTTTTATGAGCTGTTCGATGAAAACCACTGAGGGCTTTCATTTAATTGGTCAAATAGAGTCATGTGACAGAGCCTTTTGTTTGACATCTATCCATGTCTGCTGACTGCTGGACCCTTACACAGAATATATTCATAAGCCATAAAAGTTTATCCTCTTACACCAAACTTAACTCAGAACTTAGTTTCCATAGCAACAGCTGCCAGGTACCAAATGCTAGCGCCTAAAAAAAAAACTGTCTTTGTTTTTTTGAAGGTGCACTTTTAGAGAGCTCAGTAATCAGCCTTAAACCTACTGCAGCGTTAAGTGATAACGTTTGTAAAGTACAGCTTGTAACATGTCAAAAAAAACAAAATCAATCAAGCAAACTTTATTTATAATAGCAACTCAATGCAACTTAAGGTGCTTCACAAAATAAAATCATTAAACACAACGTTCACAACATTATAAAGACAATAGTGACATTTTAAAAGTTTAAAAATGGTGATGCGTTGTTTGCCAAATACTGAACCCACACTTACCTTTGATTTCTACTGTGGACTCACTATTTGGCAACGTACTCACCATTTCTCCTTTTCTAATGTGCTATAAGAGCTTATATACCTCCTGTTGATGTGCTGCTATAGATTCAAAGAGATATTCCAAATAGTCTCACAAAGGGAAAAAAACAGCTACTCTTTCTTCTGGTGTGGGTCACATGTGTCTCACTGAAGCAATTAAATCAAGTCTTGGCACCAGATTTAGTAAAGTCTGTGGAAACATACTGTACTTTCGATCATGGTGGAGCTAAACTGCTATTTCAAACCGATAAGTCTCAACTGCTCTAGCTATTTTTCATTTCTGACTTGTGTTAATTTATGCTTTGAAGATTTCATAAAACGGAAATTGCTTTGCTGAAGTTACAGTCAGTTTGAGATCTAACTATTGCCTTCGTCAGAGTCTGCCTTTGTAAAACTAGCACCAATTTGCAGCCAAAGCCCCTAAAGTATTACTCTGCATTATAAGGGTTTCTCTGTTTTGATGCTTCCAGTGTCTGTCAGGAACAACCATCACTCAATATTGTTGTTGTACTGATTGTGTTTACAAGCTCCTCTTCCTGCAACCACAGGCCCCAGACAGTAAATACAAAAAGGGGCATTTATCTGTCTAAACAGGGCTTAAGTGGCGCTCAGCAGTGAAATTAAACCTAATCCTACTGAGACGTATTGGGCTGTGCGTTTGCATATCTTCTGCTCCACTGCCATCTGAAGCCCCACCAGGCCGTTCCCGTGAGATATCTGTGTCGTAACACCTCCGCGCTGTTGTTTATGATCTAAAGTGATTTGTCATTTCCTCTAGAGATGCTTCCAACCCGGTTTATTTATGCCACTCGGCCAAGTGTGGCATTTTGCTCTGACAGATCGGCTGTGAGGCTGTGGCACAAGTCAAACCTAGAATAGCAAACGGGAAGTTAAGACGTCTGGTGCTAAGCTGGACTCGGACTTAAGACTTTGAAGATTTGCCTTTAAGAGAGAGAGACAAACTGAAAATACAATAGGCCATATGATTTATGACCATCAGGAGTAATGACGAGATTAGAAAAAAGATCTTCCTCTCAATGACTCCAAGCAAAAATACTTACTTTGAGACTGCAGTCTTTGTCTGTCTTGACAAAAAAAAAATATTTATTTACTGTTGGCCGTGCGACTAACTGGCCTTTGTCCAGGGTGAACCCCGCCTCAGGCCCAAAGCTGCTGGGATATGCTCCTGTCCCCCACGACCCCAAACGGGATGAAGCGGTAGAAAATGAATGAATGAATAAATGTTGGCAACATTTTTTGATGTTGATGGGGGAAACTGGAGTACCCTGGAAAAAACCCACTCGAGCACAGGGAGAACATGGAAACGCCACAAAGAAAAGCCCCGGGAGTCAAACCCTGGAGCTTTTTGTTGTGAGGCAGTGCCACTGTGCTTTACTTCATATTTAATTTGTAATTTTTTTGTGTGCAGTGTAGAGATGAAAAAAAGAAAACACAACATTCAAAACTATTTTTGCAATATTCTATTACATCAAATGGAAAATGTAAAAATAAACATTATGAGTATAAGGACCCTGTCTTTCCATTACTTCCTGTTTCTACAACTTCCCAGAGCAGACAAACTGAGTACTGCTGCAGAAGAAGCACATTAATGCTAAAGCTATAGGGCTTTTATGAGAAAAGAAATTATACAAGAATTTTTCATTTTTTGTTTTTTTAAGTGAAAGAGCAAAGCTGAGGAGTCTGCATTTTCTCGAGTCTCACTCAGCACAACATGAAGACATCCTGGACCTGGTTCAAGCTGCAAATCATAACCACAGCAGACAGAAGAATGAGAAAAGAAAGTCAATGTGTCTCCTGCTGCACAGTTTTGACCATCTTTGATATCAATACAACAGTTTTCTATATTAAAAATCGGATTAAGGTCTTCCTATAGGCTTTTACACATCAATGACATTCAACAGAGCAAAGTTTTGAGAAGTTATATCAGATTTTCCTGACTGGGTCCTGGTTTTTGGAAACTCTACCTTCCATTGGATTTGTTGGTGTGAAATCTGCCAGAGAAAGCACTTTAGTTCAGAAATCAGGCCAGAACAACTTTAGCACATTTTTTTAAAGTGCTTGCAGTGTTCTGGTGCAATACAACCAGGACAATGTGCCAAATTAATGATGTGCTTTCAGCTACACATAATATTGCTGTTTGCTTGAGTTTTCCTTCAAATTAATAATCTTGGGTAACAGTACAAAACATAAAACCATACGTCTGCAGTGAATCCAAACTACTTCAGGAGACTAGATGCCATAATCTGATCTAATCAGATCCTAAATCAAATCCAATCCCTCTGATGTTTAGTGTCTGCTGTTCTGCCAACAAGTGGATCAAAAAGAAACCCTTACTGTTCTTTTCATTAAGGTGCCTTTGGGTCGATGCACAATTGCGCCTCATACTGGAAACAGACGTCTCCTGCAAATCAGGCTCAGTTCTAAGGTTCATCTCCAGAAAACATTTAGATCATGCAGCACTGTATTATAAAGCATAAATACAGTGATACTGGTTTTAAATGTGTCATTCAGTCCATATGTTGGTCACTCACTCTAGACTCATCATCAATTACTTTAAAGCAAATTAAAATGTATTTTTTACTCCCACTTCATTTTTAGGTGTCTATGGTTAATCTCTGGGTGGTTATGGTTTGTAGTTTATGGCCTTTTTGGCGACATCTTGCAACAAAAGTACAGATTGCAATACACGCCTCACGCTCCTCTTTTTTTTAGAGCATGTGAACAGCTATGGAAGCCCTGCAGGGACATGCTGTTACCCATGAACAAACACAGTGGAAATTGATCTGATGGGGATTTTATTTTAACTTATACAAAAAAAATCCTTTTAGTTCAAAAAAGTACATTCAGGAAGAATGTGTACTTCTCCCTCAACAGTGCTGACTTTGTTCTCTCTGGGCTGCTTTATTCACAAGAAAAAAAAAAAAGTTATGGTTGTTTCCACTGGGGTTTTATGCAGCTTTAAATATCTATTTTCCCCAGATATATGTATATTGTTTTGTTTGTGGTGATTGCACACTATTAAAACATCATTTAAATTGTACACTAAAACATTTTACGCAACGCACCTTTGAGGCCCATTCACACCTATGGACAGAGGTCAGAGGTCAGGGCAGTGACTTTAAAACGAGCCCAGGTCGAACACCATATGAACGTCTGTCGACAGTGATTAATCTCTTTTAAAACAACCTGCCAGCGTTTCACTAAATCACACGGGACGGGGTTCATTTACCACTTTTAGGTCCCGTCACGGTGAGTTATTCAGCATCAACTGTACGACTGAAGGAATGCGTGATTTGCCTGAGCACAAACACAAAAGCCATCTTTTTCTCAAGCGAGCACTTACAATTGATTTACTCTAGGACACGGCGGCGGATGGTTGCACTCAATCGCAGAAAACAGTGGCAAACTGCGGCATAACTCAAAGAAATTGCCATATTTTACGATTCATAGAGAACATGTAGTGTATAATACAAGAGTGTGCTGTGGAAAATATCTCTCTTGATTTGCAAAAGGGGCCATCTTTTATTATGTTTTTAGAGTGCACCTAAGAACATGGGTTGTTGAGGAACCACTGCGGACGGTTTCTGTCCAAAGCGAAAGGTAATGGGCTGTAAGTAGTTTGAGCCCTGAAGCTAAATCAGCTGTGGGGTTATAAACAGATAGAGTTAGGCTCCACTCAGCAGTATTTCTTGGTTAAGTGAAAAAAAATCTATAATGACCTTTGGTTTTTTATAGAGCAATCTCTTTGGTAATGTTTTAATCAAAACCACATTAACTGAGGCCAAGTCAAGACCAGTTTTATTTTATTTCCATTTTATAGCCAAATATCACAACAACAGTTACCTCAAAAGGCTTTACTCTAAACTCTTCAGCTAAAGGGGAAAAAAAACCTGTGAGAACCTGATCAGGCAATAGATATTAGATGTTATTTACAAGTCCAATTGAATATCAACAGGGGAACAGTTCATCCATGTGAGTGAGAGGAGCTGGGTTCACAGTGGGTCCATGTGTCGGGACAGGAGCACAGATGGGCCCAGCTAAGCTCCAATCCTCACTGGGACGTCCAACTACAGGCGGAACATCTGCAAGAGGGCCCACACAGTGTCCAGAGGGAAGTGGGACAGAGTGACAACTTGTGACTCGTAAAGAACGGAGTAGAATTGGAAACTGATATATTAAACAGAATGAAATAAGAGAGAGGACAATGCTTGTATCTTCCATATAAAATTTTTATTTCATTTTTGCCAACTTAATCAAAAACCCCAAAGCCTTTCTTGCTTTATCCCCAGTTTACCTCTAGCAGTGACTCTGGTTTATCCATCACTAAGACAGATCTGCTTGTGGGTAAAGGCGATATGGTGAGTGTTTCTACAAAGTAATGGCACTTAATTAACAAACCAGGCACCTGCTAAGTGTCCAATGAAGAAGAGGGACTCAAAAACAACATGAGAAAATACATTTTTATTTGAAAAAAGACAACTCCTAAGCTCCAGGTATCTACTGCCTAAAGCCCCCACAGTGTCACACACACACACACACACACAAAGAAAAGGGAAAACTAAACAAACTCAATTGGACGGAATCCCACTAATTACTGACGTTTCCTCTGGGATACATTACTATAAATGCACTCTTTTATTCGGACCCTCCTACTGTTTAGACAACCTCCATGGATTACTCCTCTGTAATGAGTCATTAAAGAAACCTATGGGGAATAATCATCATCATTAGCAAAACAAAGTAATTATAATCAAATAATAATAATAAAAAAATAAAATAATCTGGTGTTAAGTGGTAATAGTGATGTTTGTCCTGCAGGTGGCAGTAAAACCCTTTGAGTCATAAAGACAGTGTGTGTTCTGCATTTTCAGCAATTGATGGCCAACTAATTGTAGTATTTTTAACCATGTACATATATTTTCTCTGTTTTATCTAGTTTATTCTTATCTTATTACAATATTTTTTACTATATAGTTTTAACTCAAGGCTTTCTAGATGTTTATTCAGACTGATACTCTCTGTGGGTGCCATCTCTCTAAAACATAATTTCAAACATTTTTATTTATTTATATATTATCTCCATGGGTAAATTTATTGTCAGCAGCTGCCACCAGGAGGCGTTCAGGTACCCCAGTCATGTCACTAATCGAGACTATGGCATGTTTTTGATGTTGGTGGGAGAAACTGGAGTACCAGGTGAAAACCCATCCGAGTACAGGGAAAACACTGAAACTCCACACGAGAAAGTCTCGGGAGTCAAATCCATGGACCTTCTAACAGTGACGCGACTGTAGCAGCCAATAAAAAAAAGTTATTAAATGCAAAGTTAATTGGACCAATGGTTTAATGGATTAAAAAGATGTATCTAAGTTGTAGACAACAATGAGGACCTGACAGAGCTAATCAACCAATAACCTCACACTTGTTTTGGTGTTTAATGGCAATAAAATGTTAGTTGTTGTCATATTTCTCGGTCATCTTGTTCCACCTGTTACTGGCGCTGGATAGATGGATAATGGACAGATACGAGGCTGGCAGTGATGAATACAATGGCAGAAATAGTGGAGAGTTGGCGTCGGTCACAGCCTCAGTGTGCACAGTTGGTGTGGAGGAGCCGTTCCCACCTCCACAGAGACAGAAACCAGAAACTGCTTTTTCTCTCACGCTGTTGTACGTTACACCAAGCAGAACCGGAGCCTGTGGAGCTTTACAATACTGTCTAACATTGTAACAGGTTATGTATTTTTAGACTCTATTCAGAAATACAGCATAAACCATATGAAAGAATGAATCTGGATTTAAACCCAATTGTCTGTCAAAGGGCAGTCAGTAAAACAGAGAATTTAGTTAAATGTTAAAGAACGACAATGGGTGTGTGATCTGAGCTGGAATTAAATCTGGGTCTCTCGATCATGTGGTCATGTGCCCTACCAGGTGAGCCACCAAAGTGTCCTCATTCTCTGATATTTAGACAAATCGCCTGGCCAAAGTGGAGCATGTCCCTGAAGCCCATAGATCTACAATAACTCAATAAAAAAAACAATTTAAGAAAAGAAAAGAGAAAAGATGAGAACAGAACAGAAGATAAAGTTAGGACTTGGACTTGAACCCATCTTTACTCGGTTTTGTTTCAGTATTACTCGAGTCTAATCCAAAAACGTCTCAAATGTCTCATGAAGGACTTAAAATAAAGACTGCCTGAGACCACTTCATTTTTGTGTTTGGGTAAAACCTTTATAATCGTATCTTATTAAAAACTATATAGTAATTTTTTTAACTCTTTACCAGTCACTCACTGAATATTGGATTGGCTGGGCACTTCAGCAGTTACAATGTCCAAAACTAGCCACAGGTAGTTCCAGTAAAATGTAAGAGGTATGACTTTATTTGAGCTGTGCACCACTGACTGTTGTTTCATTTGCTGCTTTTTATTGAAATTTGAGATTTTATTGTTTGTATGTCTTGTAACACTGCGGCAAATGAGAAACATTTCTGTTTATGTGGTTGTATTCACTACTGTGGCTATTTGGATAAAATAGAGTAATATACATTTATGCAAAATACAAAAAGAACACACCCTCTTTGTGACAGAAACTACTTTTATTTCTTTAAAACAATAAATACAAACCTCTGTCATAATAAATGTTTTACAGGTGTTTTATTTATTTATTGTTTATTTATTTTTGCATACTCATTTATATTAAATGCTTTATTCAGAAGTAGGCCTATGTATATATTGAATGGTAACAAGCACTTACTGAAGACAAACTGATTTGTTTTCTTTATTTTAAATATAATTTCCGAGACATTTCAAAAGGAAGACCACCAAGGACATATTTGGTGAATGGGAGGTTTATTTTGGTGGAGTGACGGAGGTCTGTGATAGATAATGTCATAATGGTCTTATCCTTTTCGCATGCGTAATGAGCACTCTGTGCCAAAAGCAGGGCTCAAAACCAAAGCGCCATCTGTCCATCAGTCACTCTGCGCTCCTGTTCTGTGCGCGTCACTTCTGCAAAGCAACAGGCACACAGCTCCTAGATACTTTGAGGTTTGATTCCAGGGACATGATGCACGTGAACAGTTCATAGATGTTTCTCTAAATCTGAGTTTGTAGAGTTTTCGTCGTGCGTAAAGATGGAAAACTTTACCGAGGCGGTGAACCACACTCTGGGGGTGTGGACGGACAACAGCCTCCAGTACAAAGTGGTCAGTACTTTTTTACTCTTTATCATCTGCGCTTTGGGGACGGTCGGTAACGTGATGGTGATCCTGGTGGTGCTGACTACGAAGCACATGCGGACTCCCACAAACTGTTACCTGGTGAGTCTGGCCGTGGCGGACCTCATGGTGCTGATAGCCGCCGGTTTACCCGCTATCACTGAAAGCATCTTCGCCTCGTGGGTCTTCGGACACTACGGCTGCCTCTGCATCACCTACTTCCAGTACCTCGGCATCAACGCCTCGTCCTGCTCCATTACCGCGTTCACCATCGAGAGATACATCGCCATCTGCCACCCGATAAAAGCCCAGTTCTTGTGCACTCTTTCCAGAGCTAAGAAGATCATAGTGTTCGTCTGGGTTTTCACGTCCCTCTACTGCGTCATGTGGTTTTACTTGTCAGCCATAGAGGACTTGGTCTACGACAACATGATCATCAAAACCTGCGGCTACAGAGTGTCCAGGAAGTTTTATCTGCCCGTTTACTTCTTTGACTTCGGCGTCTTCTTCGTGTTGCCCCTGATGCTGTCCGCGGTACTGTACGGGCTCATCGCCAGGATCCTGTTTCTCAACCCGCTGCCCTCAGACCCCAAAGACAAGAAGAAGAAGAAGAAGAACGGCCACTGTAATAACCACACGGTCAACAACAACACAAGCTGCAAAAACGCACGCCACTCCAGCTCCACTGCGACCTCCCGCAGACAGGTGGGTGGCACTGGGCCTTGGTGCAATGCACTGCAGCGTGCGTCCTAATGTGCCACTGCAGTCAAGTCCTTCTCAAGTTACTCTTAAAGCTTGAAGCAATAGTATTTGGACAGTGTGCCTACTATTACTTTCCAGGTATCAGTATGAAACATTGAGTTGAGAGGAAATTATTTATTTAAGCTTTCTCTGTGTGATTATTTACTCAAAAAATAGTTTTTTTAAATCTTTCAGCGTTTAAAGAGATATAGATAGAAGAAGATATAGATTATGTTGCAGTGAAATATCTGGTTTCTTCTACTTTTTGTGCAAAAAAACAGGTGCATTTTGCCATAGGCTTAATAAAAGGTCATAAATAAGAAAAATAAATGAATAAATTGGAGCAGTAAAACCCTGTGGCCAGACACAGAAACACTATGTCAGGATATGCACACACTAATGGAAACTATCCCCAGCTGCACTGCTGCAAACATGGGACTGTTATGTCTCAATGTGTGTCTTAAACTCATCAGATGCAGAAGTGTGTTCTCGTGAGATGGTAAGGTGCCCTGTGGGTGGCAGTAAAACACAGAGGTTCCAGGGTCACTCCTGAGAAAATCATGTCAGTGAAAACCATCAAAGTGGCTGAGGCTTTGATACTTTAATGATTTTTCAGGTGAAAAATTAAAATACATACAAGTGAAGTGTTATTTTCTGGTTCTTGTTTCCTCCTGCTTTTGGTTTAGAAAAGTCAACAGTTAAATATATTCACTCAACAAAGTACAGTTGGTTTGAAAGAAACAACAAAGAGGAATGCTTCAGGAACCTACAGGGAGTAGTGGAAAAAAGAGGTGCTCTTTGATGAAGGGACTACAGATTTGCTAAAAAAATACTTGTTTAGGGCATGTCTTAGTTGACTCTGCTGTGGGCTGCACAGAGTCAACTAAGACATGCCCTAAACAATAAAGGCTTTTAACTGTAAGAGAGTGTCTTAGATTTCTTGTGTTTTTTTGCAAAAAGTAGGCTACAGTCGGTAACCAATGGAGACACAAGACTCTTCCTTACAGACCTTTTTGTTTTCCCTGACAGCAACAATATGGTTGTTTTTTGATTTACAGAACACACACACACTGGTGTTTACATGGTGCTGTTTACTGTACAAGAAATAAATTAACACTGTGTCACTTTTTACAAAACCATTCTTAAAAACATGTGGTCTCACGGTGGTTTTGATGCTTGCATGAGATGAAACAGGGAGAACAAGGCTGCCTTTGTAGACACATAGCCTAGCTGCACTAAAGTGTAGTTGAGGGGACACTACCATCTTGTAAGAACATGTATCTTAGATAAACCTGTCAAATTACACAACATCCACACATTTAACAGAATTACATGAAGCCAATTATTAAATCAGGAACATTATCTAATCATGATATTTATATACAGTATAGTGTTTAAAAGCATAAAAGCAAAAGGATGAATAAAGCTTTTTGGTATTTGTAAAATAAAAAGTCAGACAATCTCAAATTCTGCATAGACATGATGCTCTGGGCTAATGACATTGACTACATATGTGTGCTGCCAGTGAGTGGGTAGGCCACAATTAGCAGGTGGCTCAGTATTGAGTAGCTCTATTTCTACAAGCTTTTAAGCAACAGCAGCTAAAGGCTACAAGCTACAAGTCTCTGGATGCTGAATTTGCTGGAGTCAACAATTTCTTATACAGACGACTAAATAACCTTTGCTGTCATTTTTGAGGACATCGTTTGTGGCAGGGTCAATATATATTAGTATGTTATGTTTGGCTATAACGTACAAGCTGCACTCATGACATTTATTTGAAGTATTGACAAATGATGATTTACTTTAAAATAGTTTTTACTAGTGATCTTCTCTGATGTCTTCTGCAGGTGACCAAGATGCTAGCCGTAGTGGTCATCTTGTTTGCGTTGCTTTGGATGCCCTACCGCACTCTGGTGGTTGTGAACTCGTTCCTTGACCAGGCCTATTTGAACAACTGGTTCCTGCTTTTTTGTCGAGTTTGCATCTATCTCAACAGCGCCATCAACCCAGTCATCTACAACGCCATGTCACAGAAGTTTCGCGCCGCTTTCCGTAAGATCTGCCGCTGTGGGAGGAAAGGCTCGGATAAACCAGCTGCCTACAGCGTGGCTCTCACCTACAGTGCTGTTAAAGATACGTCGATTGTGGAGAGCACCGACCACTACACGACGGAGATGGAGGAGCTCACAGTCACTGATGAACTGCTTTCTGATCAGAAAATGATGTACCCTGACACTTGTATCTTCAGCAGAGCGACCTTCAGCAACACCTGAGGGATTTAAACCTGGCTTAATGGAATCTGTGAAGAGGAAAATATTGTTTTCTGAGAGTGTCTGCTGACCTTTAAGAGGCCTGTTACTTTAGCATGACATGTAAACACCATTACTGCCATTGATGTGGAAAGGTAAACATGGACTTCAACTATAATGATCGCAGACATAGGAAAATCATTGACAATAGGCTCTTTCAGAGCTGCATCAGTCAACATGGCACGATTGTCACCATCAGTGACTAACATTGAATACAGTATCTCAGCCAATACGTTTGAAGCACTTTTGCTGGGTCTGCTTTGTTTGTCCAACATTCACACTCAGTAAACCTATATGTCCTATTATATTTACATGAAGGTGTGTTTTGTCCCTGCCTCTTACATATATTGTCGGTAATGTTGGTCAAGACTCCTAAAAGAAGAGGATCTTTCTTCTCTGGAACTACCTCCCTTTGTCTAATAAAGTGGATACTGTATATAGTCTGTCAGGTTGAAAATTTTCCACAAACCAAGTAGGCCACCATTAAAGAGTGTACCATGGTCAGACCTGGTTTTCAAGTGGCTCGACTGAACATATCTGAAGTTTAGGACTAAAAAGAGAAAAGTGTATTTGGAGCCTGCCCCCTGCTGTTCTCAGGGCAGTCCATTACACACTGACTCATACCTGAACCTTCACCAGTAAAAACATCCCGACCTCGAGGAAAAGAAAGGACTGTGCAGTGTCTCTTCACTTCATCCACAGCAGCAGCGTCTGAAGAGGAAAAACACTGCTGAAGATGAATGTACAGGGTTATCAGGCGCTTTGACATGAACTCTCTAAGTGCCATGAGGAAAACAGCTTCTCTGTTTGTACAAAGCTTTACTGAGGCACACTTGGAGTTGATCCAGTTCAGTTGTTGGGGATTTACTTTGTACAAGTTAAATTTTTGTGAATTTGAAAAATGTTTGTCATGGCTCTTTTTTTTATCAAACCTTACAGCTCTACTTTATTAAAACAGATTGATGACTTTACGCAAGAACTTCTGAAACATTGAACTTAAAGATGGAGTGTGTAGCTTCTTGTATTTTTGGAGACGTCTGGTGGTGAAACTGCAGATTGCGTGTGAACAGCTATGCCCTCCACACAAAGCAGCTGTAGAAACAGGAAGTTAAGATATTTCCTCAGAGCTTTAAAGGTCAATTTTTCTGAGTGTTATTGTGTTTATGACACTTTTGAAAATACAGTTTTGACTCAACGCTTTGGTGGCCATTAAAAGAACTGCAGTAACTCAACATTTGGTTGTGTGTGTATTTGTCGACTGTAGATGCTTCTGAAATAGAAAAGCACAGAATAAAAAAAAAAAAAAGATGTAACAGAAAACCGCCAATGCAGTCTCATTTTAATAATCTACACTTTAGAGTTGTAAAACAGCAGAACAGTCTTGAGTCAAATCAAGTTGTGTGTGACAAATATTTAAATATAAAGCCTTCAGTGCCATGTAATAAATTACTGAGATGGATATAATATAGCATCGGAAACAACCTATAAACCCATTTAGTACGTTTAGATTCTATCTGTGCCTCTCAGGTTGGCGGTAGTGTCACAGGTTCAGTGCTTTAATACATTTCCTCTGCAGCCTTTATCTCGGCTTCAGTGGCAGCTGTGAGCTTTGTGTTTTGATCGTATTGTGTGAACCGTAGGTTTAATAATGCACTGCTTCGCTCGTGAACTAGTTGTGTTTTGATGTCATCATTATGGATCTGCTCACAGACGAGGAGTATAACTGGGCAGAGAAGGAATGTAAATACTTTAAATCTGACTCTGTCCATGATATGTGCTTGTAAAAACATGATTTAAAAATGTGTTATTTATGGTCCATGTCCAGTGAACATTTTACACAACTGTTATTTTTGTGAAGTCATTTTGGAAGCTGTTTTCTTGGTCATGTTTTTTATTTAATAATACTGTGGTGGTTGTGGAAAATCAATCTTTATGGTTCAAATAAAGTTATTTCTGCATCAGTACATTGTCTTTTTGTTCTCATTTAAAAGGAAATAAACAACCTCTGAGTGATCCCTGGTGGTGTTGGACAATAACAGTCTCACGGACATTTTGAGGAAGTGTTGAAGCTGGTGTAACCTCTCACAGATCGCCCACACAACGTGACTCAACGTGAGAAATCCACTGCTAACTCTCGTAAATGATGCTTGTTACCAGCCACCACTGAGAATAAAAATTACAGTGTTCAATAAAAAGCCATTGTTATCATTGTTTCCACTGTTTTGTAGGAACTGAACCAACCTCTCACTTTCACCCAATCTAGTTATTTAAGCTTTTTCTCATAATAGACATCGTTAGCCTCTGTCCTCCTACACATGTTTTCTAAAAATTTTGTTGCAATATTTGATGCAGACAAAAAAATTTCAGTGGACAGTTTTTCAGATGCTGCACTCGATGGTAGATGTAAGATGTTATTCATTCATTTTCTACGGCTTATCCTTTATGAGTTTGGAGCCTATGCCGGCTGCTTTAGACCTCACAGGGCTACACTTATAGACATACACTGACAGACACGCATTCACTCTCACATTTATCCACTTTGGACTGTTTAGACTCACCAGTTCACCTGTATGAGCATGTCTTTGGACAGTGGTAGGAAGCTGCAGTAAGCCTACAGTAGACACACAGGATTTGATCCAACAACCTTCTTGTTCTGCGCCCAACAGCTTTTCACACCAATCAATCTCAAAAACAGGACTGAAAAAGAATACTGTAAACCCTACTGGTTCAAACCAGAGACACCCCTAAGAGGTGTGACTTTTATTTCTATTGTCACATGACCTCAACAAAACAGTTTTTTGTTGTGACTATAGACTTATGCTTGGTACATACTCTGCAAGAACAGACAGAGTTTTTAGTTTTCTGGAGGTGGCAAGAACATACTTCACAAGAAACCCAAGTGCAGGACTCTTGCAACATTTCCGCTCTTTTGCATTAACCACGTCCACTTCTTTCTGACCCAACAATTAATAGTTGACACAAAAGAAAGTTCTGCCCAGATGATGTGTCTAGAACAACTCCCAACCTCCCGAATGAAATTTTAAAGCTTTACATTTCATCCCTCGTCTTTTTATTGTATTATGACCTGGATGACTGGGAATCACAACAGGTACTCATTAGATATATCTGTTAAACCTGGTGTCAGTAATTCTGTTGAGTCACTTTTATATGACTATTATGTGATGCTTATCGTCTGTTCTAATTCATTTGCCAACAGTTACTAAAATGAGATGACTCACTCGGGCAATAAAATATTGACTGGGCATGAAAGCCTCATAAAAAGGAGGCCGTTAACAAACAGGTACAGTGCATTTAAAATCATTAAACACACAACTCCACATCTGCTCCGACAGATTATATTTGGTAAATACAGATCAGGCAGCAGCGTTAATCATAACACGTCTTTTATCTTTAAAAGGAAAAGTCTTCAGTGGCAGACACTTTTTTTGCTGAACATACCATGAAATTAAATGGAAGCAAATGTAACTTTTTTAATTATGAAAAGTTTCAGAATTATTTTGGTATCCTGTGTTTTAACTTGTGTTTTATCACCGAGACAGCAGCAAAACAATATGTCATTGTGTAACAGCCTGTTCCTCCCACAGCACAACTGATTTTGTTTTTGAAACAATTTTCTAAAAAGCTTTACAATAAACTCACTATTCAGTCTCTTCAGTTTTCTCCATTATATTATCTCAGTGTAACTGCAATAAGTCCGTCATACAAGGTTATAATCACCAAAATGACTCCAGGTTGCTGTTTACCTGGACACCAAATGTTAATTTATAATTTTTAGGGATGAGAACTACCCAAAATTTTTTTAGTTCTTTTTATAATGTTTTTACAGTATCTTATAGAACAGGGGTTTTCAACAGGCGTACCGCGGTCTGGGTCCGGACCTTAAGAGGCTAAAAAAGGAAAGGAGGGTTTGGAGATGAGTGACATAAGTCTACCTTAAGTTTAGTGTAAGTTTCTGTGTGAATCTGAAATGCTGTTAAAAAACTAATCATAATGATTTAAATTAAAAGGTTACCCCACACAGTGCATTTTTGAAGGAGATTTATGAAGGAGTATTATGAAGGATTATTAAACATGAAGGAGTATTAAACATGATATGCAGGATTCCAGCCTGTTGTCAATAAACAACCAGGTCCTAAGCCTTTTTTTGAGCCTCTTTTGACTTTGGAGCATTTTTCATTTGTGTTTGGTGAAACACTCAAACATCCCTCCACAAAGGACAAAATACAAAAACAGTGGATTAAGGTCCATATTGTTTAAGAAGCTGTAGGTGTGGATTAAATGGTGAGGAAAGTTCACTAAGGACCTCGACTGATTTTAGTTAAAGACCCCTGTTATAGAGCTTAGTGTACAAAGTCTCAAATTTATAAAGCCTGTTGTATATTCATTGCTTAATCTATCGCACTAGTTACTTACTGTATTTATCAAATGTACATATCCATTTGTAAATCTTGTCCATCTTGACTCACAATGTACAAAAATATAACTGTACAGCTGTATATTTTGGCCACAGTACAAATATATAGTGTATTTACTGAAAATACTTTATTCTGCACTTGCTGCTCATTGCACTTCTGATTTCATCGTCTTGTGCTTGTTACATGTTTAATGTCAACAGAATTGTATCTAATCTGTTTTTGCTAAAAAATTATTACACAAAAGTTTTATTTCAATAGCAAAAACAGTATCAGTTATTGCATTTGTTGTCCATTCGCTTCAAAATGCCCCAATACAAAGATTTTTTCTACAGCGAGAATTTAATATCTATAATCACTTGAGGATTCTTTACACATAACGTTATATGTATAGGTTGTAGTACTTTGTAAGGTCCATGTGTTTCTTTGCACAATAGTGCATTTCAATTCTCAAGTATAGGCCATTCAGCAGCAGATACTGGCAGATGAACAGTATGTTTGTGAAAATGATTGAGTGAATGTGTTGCTCGATGTGAACCATTCGAGGAGCAATAGAAGACTGAACATTTTCGAAGCAGTTGTTTGCAGTGAAGGTTAATTGTGAGTGTCAGGTTTTCTTACCAACATTCACCTGGATATCCTGCATTATTTTCCTTTAACCTTTTAAATAGTTTCCCTCCAAATGGCTAGATTTTGGTAAATATTCCATCAAAGTCCATATTTTCTGAGAACCTTTCATTTACTGAGAAAAAAAACACCTGAGCAGGAATTCAAAAGGCCTCATACAATTTCTCTGAAGTGAAAGTAATGAACTTGTGACACCGTTGCCAGACTCAAAGGTGAGAGCAGGAAATGAAAAAGTAACACACGAAGCAACAAAGGCTTCTCCAGAGTGGGTTTTAGTTAATGCAGGGGCATTAAAAAGTTCATATTGAAAAGTGTGCAGGTTATTAGACATATTAAAGGGTCACTTCAGTTAAATTACTCAAGAAATGCACCATATCAAGTATTTAAACACGATACATAGAGAAATTCAACTCATGAGGGGGTGGCATGGTTATTTACCAAGAAATCCTACGAATAATGCCTTTAAGTGACTGATTTATACAAACTGTGTTGGGAAATTGTCTCTTTAGATGACCACAAATGTGTTGAGTTGTAGTTCGGGTCTGTGTTTTTCTGTCACGATGTGTTGTGACATTTTTGGAGACACAATAAAGACCAGATGATAAATGCTTCGATGCACGTTTTAAAACAAGTGATAAAATACAGTGAATGAATCATCATTTACTTGAACAGCTGAGTCTTTACTTACGACTGTGCTGCATCTGCTGTTTATTTCAGATCAACAACTGTCCAACAAACGGAGCACAGTCCAGTCAGTACAGGACGTCATTGTGTAGCAGGCTTTTCCCTCCCACAACGGTTTGGACTGGCAGAAAACAGAGACGAGCCCCGTTTACAGTAAACTCACTATGTAACCTAGCAACAGCGCCTCATTGATGGGCTCTCAGTGCCACTTTATCACAAAAAGAAGTCCACCGTACGAGGTTATAGTGACCAAAATGACTCCAGCTTGCATTTTATCTGGACATCAAACTCTAATCAACACCAAACTAAAATAAACCTAACTTAAAAGAGAAACACAAAACTTCTTGACAAAACAAAGCCCTTTTTAGACAAAGTTATTTGATCGACAGCAGGCTTCTGAGAACAAGACAATACAATGGTGATAAGTCTTTAAGGACAAATTGAAAACACAAAATGCTTGTGTGTATGTTGTGGTGGCAGGATGTAATTATCAGATGCTCAGTGGGACGCGAAGACATCAGTAACTTGGACAGAATAACAGATTCAAATAAAGTTAAAATCACTTACAGTAAAGCTGAACACTTTGCAATTATTTGCCTCAATTTGATCCGATTCCTAGTCGTACGTCAATTTTTCGTGCTGTGATTAGCCCCTGCTGACACGCTCCTGACCGGGAACCGGCTGGCCGGATGAAGTTCTGACATGTCAAATCTTTTGGACGCAGCAAACCGTCGGGTCGAGCACATAAATCGTGAGGCACAGCTTTCCTCGTATGGGATTAATGTTAGGGAATATTTGAGCTGTCCTCTAGAGCTGAGAGGAGTCACACGAGAGAAAAAGTAGTAGCATTGAACATTCAAGTCTGGGTATGCTTTCATATCGATGGGAGTTTTTGAAGCCTAAAAGTAAATCAGTGCACATGTAAGGCCAGATCTAAAGGGAATTATCCAATAGATGTCTGAGTGACAGCTGTCTAAGATGAGCAACAAGTGACAACGACGACTGAGAAAGGCCACTATCTCTTACAGGGTGTCTCTGGGGAACTGATCAAGTAAAGGGAGAACAATATGTTTGCCTGACAACTTAATAGATATGCCTTCATTTAAATTAACTTATACAGTGTGAGTTGGAGTTTTGTTTAAAATACCCGGCTTAACACAATGTATTTAATTAGTCTGATGGTACTCAAACTACTGCAAATGCACGTAGGACTGTCATTACAAACTGTGGTGGCTAAATAGTTCACTTGCATTCATTTCTAGATGCTTAAATTAGTTAAAGTCCAAAACTTTTTCTTTGTGAGTAAATTCAGCGTAGTTTTTGGCTTACCTTTTTAAAGAATTATGTATTTAGATGTATACAGATTTAAAACATCATTCACGTTTATTAGATTATATACAGCACTGGTAAAACAGTAACAAACAAAAGCGTTTTGCAACTGGACCATTTCTTCAGATATGAACATACGCCAGGAAAGGTCACGCGCAGGAAAAACTAAACTCATAAAGACATAATGGGCAGGACTTTGAATGGAAAATAAACCAAGCCTATCCATTAGTGCTTAGAAATCACTAAAAGGCCAAAACAAATGACATATACTTGAATAAAAAAATCTGATTTTATTGGCAAATGGTTTAATCATTAACATATCTGCACGTGTGACATAAAATGGACATTGAGACAGAGGTTGATGTGTTTATTGAGACATTTATCTTTATGTGTTGTGATTGATTCATTTCTAGTGTTCACTTACAGGATATAACGTTGTACCAATTTTCATGTACGACTTTGTGACTCTGTGTGTGAGCCTGGTGAGTCCAGCTTAATGCACTAATAGAAAACTCTGTCTCTTCCTATAAAACAAAAATGATTCTCCCCTTTTCAAGGGAACCTAATCCAGGGCTCTTTATTCTAAGGCAGAAAGTGGATAAATTAAGTAAGTTTTGAGGCGTGAGGTCACATGGATGAGGAGAACACCAGCCCGGAGGGAGACCTTCGGCCTCATTAACTCTGCGGTAAATGTGTTCAATAAAGCAAAGCCACAGTGAGATAATGGCACTGTAATGTTCATAGCGACATGTTACTGGACAGCAACAGAAACAAAAGAAAAAGCAGTGTGTAATTACATCTCAGCAGCAACAGGGGAGCAGCCTCAGCGTTTATGAATAATTAGGCCTACACATGGAGACGCAGTGCGGACAATGACTCTTCAGTCCTTCACTTTGTTTCTAACTCATAATGCACTTCAGCCGACACGAGAAAAAGAGAGGAAAAAAGACTGCACTGAGTCAGATTGAAATGAGTTTGGTGCATCATTTTGTTTTCTTTTGATCTTAAACTCTAAGGTGCTGTTGTTGGCAGTGACACTACGTCGTTCTTCATTCATTGTAATCCAATGATTTGTCATGGTCCACATTTATATCTTTTGTTCTTAAAGTGTGTATTTATTTGTAGTTGTGACAGTTTTTAACTCAATACATGTGCATAAAGAAGACACATACCAGTCTATTTTACAACAAAAAAGCCCAAAGTGAAGTGTAAGATGTTGACAGTGCAGTGTTTTAATGTTTTAGTGCCACATGAAGATAAGACCAAGCAGGGACAATGCCCAAAAAAAATCTAATTACTTTCCCCTCCCACCGGGCGGAGAAGATTAATTCATTACAGAAGAATGTGCAATCAACCCAGCATCAATTTTCCCATGCCATGTACTTTTGTTTGCTTTAATTGTTTAATCATTTAAAAAGGTACTAATCACACCTGCAGAGAAGAGCCTTCTCTTTAGAAGGAGGTGATTATGAAGCAATTGTTTTCTCAAGGACAGTAGGTTCCTTTGTTATGAGACTCAGTAAAAGCGATAGAAGTATGTTGTTGTGAAAATCACAGGAGCAGAGTCATCACTGAGAGCAGAAAAAGTGTATCACACAAGATAATCTGAATCCCGAGACTTTTATGTCTAAGACCAAGACGAGATCAAGTTAAAAGTTATTTAAATATGGTCTGACGTTCCATCTCATAATCTCCCAAAAATACCAGCTTCAATCACTGACAGTAAATTGGACTTTAAACACGGAAAGCTGTTATTCTCTCTTTTAAATTTCAGGTCTCATTTGTATTGTCTTTTTTTTTTTAAATAAAATTA
Source organism: Neodontobutis hainanensis (assembly GCA_024349245.1). Lineage (NCBI taxonomy): Eukaryota > Metazoa > Chordata > Actinopteri > Gobiiformes > Odontobutidae > Neodontobutis > Neodontobutis hainanensis. Next base: position 2,003,383 of record JALDNG010000037.1, read on the forward strand.
CCATATTTTATAACCATAGTTTACCTTGTATTTCCTTGTCTTGGAGAAAATCTAATTGCATGTTGGACCCATCTGTGTAAAAACAAGACTTAAGACATTATCAAGGACTTTAAAAGATGGAAACGTTCAGCTGATCACACAGAGGGTTTTATGATGCCATCTATTGTTTACTATGAGGGGTTTTAATAGATGAGAACTTGTTACTCAGAAACAGAAAAGCATGGCCTATCAATGCTCTCAAAACCATATGGTTGAAAAAGGAGCGCTCCCATTGGTCACCGGCTAATCATGTGATGTTCCAGGAAGTGTCATAGCTGCTGCTAAAAAGTGTATATTAAGCACTAAAAATGGATTCACACAGATGTTTTAGCGAGTGCTCAGTCAGTAACACAGCTGTCATAGTCCCTATACTTTGCCACAAACATGAGAAATTAACTATGAGTATTGCTGTTCAGATAAACCCCATTCAAACATTCATTCATTCACTCAGAATTTAAAACTTAGCTCACAGTGATGCAGGTGAAATCCAGCAGCAGGTAAGCTTTGGTCACCTCTACAGGAGAATTTTCCAGGCTAAGTTGCTCTTCACTGCTCTTCTTTACTGGTAGGACAACTATTTCTCTTCTATGACATAACACTAAACCTTCTCTTTAAAGTCAATGTCTTCCACCGATGTCTTTATTAAAAGGTCATGGAAATCCATAAAGCATTTGTTAAGAAATGCCATTCAAACACAAATGCGAGAGGTTAACAGGGTTCACGAGCGGACCTTGAAATCCAGGTAGGATATGAGTCATAAAGACACAGACTGGACGGCACATTGGCAGAAAGAGCTCTTTGTAAAGTGCTTTTAAATGTTATTCAATGTCTTTGCTGCAGCATGTTTGTACAAGGACGTTAGAGAAAAGATGACACTCGAAACAACGATGCCCATCAGCTTTTTAATGACTTTTTAAGTCACTAATTACGTAAAAGTATTTGGATTTTCAACCTTTGACAGACAGAAGTGGTCCAACGGTTTTAATCAGTTTCATTACAAGAGCCAAAAGTCATTTGATGCTGCACTATCATCTTTAAGTGCTTCCTTTTGTTGACAGACTTGAGTTTAAGTCAATTGGTCCTGTTCTTTAAGTTTGGATATTGAATATTTAATGCAATAATTGTTTGAATAGTGGATCCATTGCAGGATTAAAGATGACCGTAGGCCATCATTAGGCCAGAGATTGCACATATGAAGGTAATAATCGGTAATATCTCTAGTTTTTATTCCATTTATTATAAAAAGACAGATGCGGGCAACACTTTAGAATGCTGTCCAGAATAGTAAAGCTCAGTACTAAAATAATGTTCCAACCAAATGTACACAGAATGAGATTTCCTTGCCTTGGCTCAACATAGTAGTAAAATAAATATACATAAGTTTAATAAATGTTAGGTGGGTAGAAGTATATAGTTTCACAGTTAAAAGTATGTTGAAAAGTGTCTTTCTTTTTAGTCTGTCTTTGTGCATTTGAGTTTCTTCCATTTCTACCTTTTTTGATTTGTGGTGTTTCTTCACTAAAACCGCAGGTTCATTCACTCAGACTCGCGTATTAATGAAACTGTGAGCCCCTCGAGTGAAAACCGTAATCAGGAGCTGTATAAATAAAACTGGCTTGAGTTGAGATGTAATTACTCAAGCCTAATTTAATCAAGTTGATTAAAGCTGTGAATGAATCATGTGACCAGAGCCCTCGCTGTTCAAACCCATGGCTTTATTAGTTATAGGTAACATTAGCTGCAGTAATGATAGAGTTTGGGTTTATGTTATATTATATGAATGGGAAACTGGAATATTACAATGAGCAGTAAATCAATGCTGCCTCAAGGTTGAATTTCCGAGAAGCCTCTAAACTCATTCACATAAAGAGAACAACATCAGGACTCAAAATGTGAAACTGTTCAATGAAAATAGAAGAAAGTAGTAGAATAGTCTTTATTGTATATTGTGTATTCTTTATTACAGCTCGGCTTCAAAGGACATTTTATTTAGCAAGGGTTTTAGGTATAGCAGTAAAAAAAAAAATAAAACATTGCACGTTAGCAGAGACTGGGGAGGGGTCCCGTACTGGCCCCCGTACCAGCACTGTACATGTAATTGGGTTGCAGTGTTGAATGCTGGGTACTTCCTTACTGGTGACATCTAGTAATCATTAAAACGTCAATTCAGCAGCGCATTTTTTTAGAAAAGAGCCTAACTTAGTCCTAACTCATTTAATTAAACTGAAGTCAGAAGTAGAATTGGAGCTGACACTTTAAAACTGAGACATGGGTTGGATACAAATACAATGTAAGCGTAAATAAATTACAATTTTTGACAGATATAGTAGATAAGTAAAAGTAACAGGTACAACTGCAATTTATCTGAAATAACCATGTACTTTCCTTCTTTCTTTAAGAATTTTCATCCTTAAGTGTTTTCTGAACAAAGTGCTGACGAAGAGATAGAGGCGAAGTCATCTCGGATTATGTGATCCTCTGAGGGCTGACTGCTCGACAACATTTTACTCAGCGTCCGGGTAAACACAGTGGCTCCTCGGAGACATTAGCGCCTCTCGTACACCGCCCTTAACCGATGTTACAGCAGCTAATAAAAACAAGGTCTACAGCCAGAATAAATTGCACGCCCAGAATTCAATCACAGCGAAACAAGATTGTCCCGAGCAAAACAATGACGGTGAGCAAAAAGGCCCATTACACAGAAGCACTAGAGCGTCCCAGGAAAGCACAGGAGTAAATGAACAACAAAGAATATGGAGTTACATAAAGACAGATGGACAATGTTTCAGCCAAACTATATTCAACAGAAGCAAATTTAATGTAGCAGCCTGGTGTTTAAATGGACTCCCTCTGTATGAAGTGTGAGCCCTGCACCGATTGGGTTTGGGCATCTGGATAGCTCCTTTACAAGTTCATTATGAAATATTAGATAAATGGATCATTATATAGATTACCTCTGTTGCTGAAAAATAAAATTATAAAAGTAGGTGAAAATAAAAGATTCAAAAGATTGTATCAGAAAAAAAGAGAAAGAAACTACAGCCCAAGAGCAAGTCACCTTTTATAGTTTTCCTCTGAGGTTAATGAATATTTTGTCTGTGCACAATGTTTGTGCATGTAACTTTACATTTTGTAACATGTAACACTGAAGCAGGTTTGACAGGACACTATGTATCAAAAACATTTATGGAGATTTATGGAATGCAATATTTTAACAATTATATTCTCATTTCCCATCCTGACACTTCCAAGAGTACCTTGAACACGAGCCTTGCGCCAAGAGCCACTCATTCATGTTATTGTAAACAAGAAGAGTGCTAATGAAAAGGATACTGTGGAATAACAAAGACGTTTGGTGAAAAATGCATTAGAACAAGAAAAACTAAATCAAACAAAATTATTTACTCAACACTATCACTCATTTAATTAATAATCCACGCCCTTTAAAAAACAAAAACAAACACATGGGTCTATATATTGGAAAAATGTTAAATAAAAGCCATGTGAGCAGCAGTAAGGCAATAAGTGCAGTTACACAAGATCAAGTCATAGTCTGCGGCCTTTTTGAAAACCATGGCTTTTATTGTATTCGATTTTTTTCTGTCGGCACAAAACCAAAATAGAGTTGTCGTTTACTCTTAGGGCTAACACTTACATTCAGACACTGACACACCTGAACACACTGCCCCTTACTCTCTCTTGTATTCACCACCATAATTTACTCTCATCTTTACTCCAGAGGAATACAGACTGTACAGAACAAAGAAGGACATGCAGCCTCCACACAGAAGGAAAATTAAAGTTAAATGGATAATTACGGTTCTCTTTATTCATAGACTGAATTCTCCATAGACATTAGAGATCATTAGTGTGTGACTCAGCTGCTTTACATATACAAACATTTGGGCTACACCAGCAACCGTCTTAAAGAGAAGTTTGAAAAAATAGTTGCAGATTTTCTTGAACATTTGTAATGCATGGTTTTGGCTCACAGAGGATTTATGAAACAAAAACATCAGTGATCACAGGAAAAGCCCCTTGTGAATATTTTTCTAAATGAGCTTAGGTTTCATTCAGACCAGGGATTAAAAAGTGTTCAGATGGATTTACTCACAAGTGGGTCCCAATCATTTAGGTCACATTTAGAGATGATTTAGGCTTAAACAAGAGGTGTCCATCATGTTGATTTGAGTCTGTTGGTAAATTATAATGTGTAAAATATGTATTCATTATCAAAGCATTTCTTACAAGAGACGGTCAGTAATAACACAAGGAATAGTCATTATTGTCTTGTGATCATTTATATTTAAAAAGTAAAAGAAAAATTAAGAAAGACAGAATATGCAGTGCTTGTTGACTTACATATGACATCGAACATTCTGATGAGGACACAATAAAACATGTTTAGTAGGACTGGCAGCTGTGAAAAAAGCGTCTCGAGCTGGTCACTGGTGATTAGATTAAGATAAAACCTGTTTTATTGCCAGGTCTGAACGGGGCCTCAGTGTGGAATAATCTTTTTCCTTTGTGTAACGGGATTAATATCCAAAACAAGTCCCACGTCTAATTATTATTGACCTTTAGCACAAAGAGGTTGGTAGAGGTCAGGATGTACAGTCTCTCATTGGTCGCTCTGAATCCCAGGATGGTTTTGTCCGAGTCGAGGCTGGCCACCTGTTGCTTAGCGACCTGTCCCACCTGACGACCCTGCTTCCGGTTGAAAAGCACCGTTTCCACCGGCGACGGCTGCCTGTAGATGAACGCGCGGCGGAGGCACTCACACAGGGAGGCGTAGGAAAAGTTTGGAGCACAAGTAGAAAACTTCTTACCTCGTTTGGACGCCTGGACGTAACCTGAAAATTATTTCAAGAGAATGTTTCAGATTTCTTGGTAAACCTCATGAGGAGAACTTGCAATTTGAAACAGCAGAGGTAATTTTAGAAACCGAGCACACATCACTTACGAAACACAGAAAAGACTAAGCACAGTGGAAATACCTTTTACTAAGCCCAATTCAATGCACAGAAGCAATTTAAAAAGACCACATCTAAGCATATTTTCCGCATGTACAGCTGCAGTTAAACAAAATTATTTAAAGAAGATTTTCATTATAAGTTTACCTAATCCTCACACAATGAAAATCCATTAAATTTTATATCTATGGTTGATCTGTAAACCAACTCCTTGCTGCTTCCCTGCTGCCATTTCACAGATTTTCTCCGATGTTCACATGGGAGAGATGGCAGAGAATACAAACCTATATAACATACATCTGCCGCACATTAAAATCCAGTGTAAACTAGGATTTTACTTTTATACTCAAGTGATTAGCAATATAAAAAGAGAATGGAACATGAGGCCAGGTTTGTTTGCCAACCCTTGTCTGGAGATTCTTCATATTAAACCTTTAATTACATCTATTTTTGAAAAAATACTATGGCTGCCTGTAAAGCACTCTGGTTATAGCAATATCAACACGTTCAATATCAATACCACAGCCTGCCGGAGGTTTAATAAGTTTTTGGTATTTAATGGGCAACATACTCTAGATTTTTATGATAAAATAAACTGGGCAGATTGTTTTAAGGATTTCCAGCACCTGTGGGACACCTGTAATCATCCATATATAAGTTGGCACATATTTAGCATCACATACATTTTTTGACAATTTTAAAACATCTAAAGACTATGAATAAATGTAACATTGTGGAAATACTCTCCGCTGAGCTTTACTGAGGTATTTTCTAAAATGTCAGCAGGGATCCTTTCACGCTCTCAAAGTGGATGATAGTAAGCAGAGAATGGGCAGTTTGGCAAAAAAGCCTTGTGTAAAAAGAAAACGAAGGAGATGTCAGACCTGTCAGAGTGAGAAATAAAGGTCTACCACCGAAGCTGGGGTTGAATAGATGAGTTTCACGGGCAGTGAATGTGTAATGAACTGTATGAGCGGAGCTCTTTAGTCAAATTAACACATGACAAAAGATTTAGTGAAGTCGATACTGTGTTGACTGCAGGTGCGTACCATTTAAATAACCACACATCTTTTCACAGCAGCAATAACGTCTGTCAAGAGGCACTGAAACTGTCAAAATCCATCTTCTCACAAATGACAACGCTGTAAAAATGAGTCATAATTCAGTCATTTTCAGTGAGGCTCCATTCATTACTTAATTGAGTGTGTTTTTTCCCCTTTTATATAAAAAATAATAAAATAAAATAAACCCCTGCAGTTGTCTAATTTAGAGAAAATTTCTGAATAGTTTAAGGATCTGAGTGTGTCTATTCTTCTGCCTTTAACTGAAATAATATTCATAGGCAAGACAACAACATTTTAACAAATGTAGGTGATTCGTTTTGGTAAATTGTGCAACAATTGTGCCTATTCAAGCAAAAACAATACAAGAAAGGAAAAACAAGTAAAAGGTTTTTTAAATTAGATATGTCTTGTTCTTATGATAAATATATCAGATAAACCTGTCATATCACAAAAAACATGGTAAATGTATTTATTTTTTAATCAAAGCTAGGTTTGATTAGCAACAGCCGTTTTAGGCTTTTTTAATTAAAACAATGCATTTTTTGATTACATTGCATTAATCACAAGCCAAAATAGTGGCATTAAAAAGTCTCTCACTTACAGAAAATTGTCACAGCTCTATGAATGTAATGTTCAGAAAGCTTGGAATAAACTGTCTAATGTTTACTGCAGCAGCTGTACCTCCAGCCTCTCCTGCTGTAACAAACCAGGATTTACTCTTTTCTTTAAAATAATTACTGGCAAAGCACCCAAGTCTCTAAAAGCTTGTTGCATTTCTGTGATGTCACTGATGTCACTATGGACCCAACAGAATGAAAACACAAGGCTCTTTGGGTTTACCTGCATCAAACCGAGCCATACTGACCAGACCTGTACTGTTCAGGGGAAACAAGGCATATTACCAAATGTCAAAGACAGACGTGGTGTCATTAGAGCTTCTGTAGTTGGTCAAACCCAAGGCGATTGTGTAACAGTGAAACAGAAAAATAACCTAATATGATTACTGCAGAGAGTGTTTCTTAAAAAGTCATTATTTAGCTCCTCTTCATACTGTTGGAAAGGCAGGTGTATAAGATTGATTGTGTCTTACCGAGTGCATTAAAAGTAGCAACATGCTCCCACATGTTGCTGGGCTGCTCGGGATGAGGCTGCCACACCAGAGCATCCACATCGTGTCGGACGCAGAGACAGGGCATTTCAGACGGGTCGGCCTGAACGGTGAACAGGTACTGGTGACTGCCCAGATTCACCTGCAGAAAAGAGAATGAAAAACACCAGGCCAATCAATGTCAACAAACCTCATTGTCAACTATTGCAAATTCTATTATTCTATTAACAACTATTTTACTTCTATAGGTCAGTGTCTAATTAAGCCATCACAAGCTTCTTTTGTCTGTGAAGGTTTTGTCCTCCAGGTCATCTTGAAGAAAAGGTCAAAGCATCTGGACTGTGTTTTTGAAGGGAAGATGCAGTAAAAGTTATGTCGGAAAAACGAAAACAACAGCTTTACAAGAGGATGTATCAGCACAGAAGAGCCAACCCTGGTGGAGCCGAGTCTGCAGTCTACTTCCACCTCAAAGAGAAAGTGCATTCCTTTGAGGACAGCAATGTCCGAATTTTGGCCAGAGAGGCCAGATGGTTTGAAAAAGGGGTGAAGGAAGCCATTTTTGTTAAAATGGAAAAGCCCTCCCTGAACAGAGGAGGTGGCGTCAGATTCATGTTGCCTAAGTATTTACAACAATGTTCTAAAACCTAAATCAAAACAGTCTCACTCTAGAACAACAAGAACACCTGAACAGTGACACTAACGACTCACCTGAGCCTTAACAACTCTCACATCAGGACTCACATTGTCCTTTCATAACTAACGACTATGAGACCAGAACAGCCTGGTCCAATCAGAGTTAGTTTCAGGACAAACCCCTCCCTCTAGAGATAAAGCTCAGCTCTCTTATCAGTTGATCTCAGAATTCAAAAAGTCTCTTGGTATAAGAGACAAAGCGGCTTCACCTTGAAAATAAGCTTGTTTTGTTAACTTTGTTGTTTCACAGGCAGTTGCTGATGCATGGTAGTAAAAGGATGATGAATCACTCGATGAAAACATTGATCTAGAGCCAACTAAATTGCGCAAACATTGAGCAGCAATAACTTTGAGGCTTGTTAATCATCCTGCACTATACACACAATTAATCTTCTTGTTTTTTACAAATAACATTATTTGTAAAAAGCCAGCATGCCCCCTCTTTATATCGATCACTCTTCAGTCTTGTTAAATATGAAAACAGCCGATACAAATGCTGTGTGACTTGGAGCCATTTGTGATGGACCATTTTCCTTCAAACATAACAATACTTTTTTTTTTCTTTTTAAAAACATTGCAGACCCCTTTTTGGTTTGAAAATGGCAGCTTTGCACTGAATTTGTCCAGAGACAAAAACATGTCTTTTAGATTAACAGTGACACAGGTGTTTCAGCAGGACTGCTCTGATTGTTTGTTGGAGGAGAGCAACACAGTATCCTTGACAACCAATTTATTTCAATAGATGTTTAATATTAAAGCACATTAGGAGGGGTTTTACATAATACATTTTTTTTTAGAAAAAAAAAACAAAAAACTGAGAGCTTTGCAAAAGTTAAAGTTGCAGTGAATAGTTTTTTTCCGCAGCTTCTGATGGTATGTTTGCAGAAAACATTTCAACACTTCACACCCTTCCTTTCTACAGCCTGCGAGCACATACGACCCAGCAGGAACCTTAATTATTAATTTTGTATATTATTTTGTATATACTGCACTATACCTGCCCGGGACACAATCTATTCCCCGGCCTGTTCATCCTGGGAGTGGATCCCTCCACCTGTGGTTCTCCCTGAGGTTTCTCTTTTTTCCATTGGCTAGGTTTTTCTTTACCATGAGGACAGTGAGAATTGTCTTGTCCAGTAAGGTTTCTTTGTTGTTGTAAAGGGTGTGGGTTTGCAGATGTCAAGGAATAACTCTTTGTTTGCTGCAGCAAGTGTGATAAAAAGAAAAAACAAAAAAAAACACGACTACCTTCTGTTCCTTACTCTTTATTATTGGCCTGTTGTGAACCGTTCCTACAGCCAGCAAAACATTTCTGAAACTGTTGTCTTCACACTCACTTGACACAGCCATCAAGAACTCCACATACACTCTCCCGTAGCCTCGTATTTGATGGTTTCACATGATGACAAGCCATTTAGCAAGCCATCACTCCCCCAACTCCAAAACCTATTTGCGTCCACTTGACTTCGACTTGGATCAAATGACAAGACTCCAGCCTCGATAACAAGTGCGAAGGAGACAAAGGATAAAAACACCAGCGGCTTCATAATTTCTGAGGAACAATGAAACAAGCCAAAATGGAAATCACGAAGATGCACACATGATTAAATTGGATGATGTCATTTTTCTACTGAGGCCTGAGGAATAGAGGTTATATTAAAGATAAAAAGCCAAAAGCCATTGATTTCGATGATGAGTTTTTCTGTACTGAGCGAATGCTTCTCAATCACAGAAAACATCTGACGTAAAAAAATTATGCAATACATTCCACTGGCGCCACACTGAACAATCTGCTGTACTCATAAAACCTGAAGGCAACATTCTGAAGATGGGTTTTGTATAATATCTACTCTCTCTTTACTGTCCCATCTTTACAAAGGCTCAGTGCCCTTCAAGAAAACAATGGCTTTGAAACTACAGCCGCAGAAAACGTGTACAAAAAAAAAAAAAAAAAAAAAAAAAAAAAGGTGTTAACTATAACAGATGAAGACTTCATCTGAAAATATACAACAGATTTCAGCTTTTGGCAAGTTTTCTAAAACACTAAAATAACCATCTTCATACAAAGTGTGCTGTAGCTATTGGACTAACAAGTGGCTTGAAAATTAGAAGAACATGTACATTATTAGATTTTATGGACAGAAGGAAGAGTCAGGATTATATTAACTGAAACCAAAACCAGTGGAGGATAAATTAGAAGAGTTACCAGAGATCAGCTGTAAAGACCATGTCCAAACTCATGGAGGGGTTAGCAACAGCAAGAGGGATGTGGTCTTGGATGGTTTTCATTTAAAATCCTAAAACCTGACGAAGATCTTTAAAAAGTGGACCGTGATAGAGTTCTGCAAATTAATTATGAAATAACTACCAAATACTTCTTCAGTTTAGATTAAAAGAATTTGACTGATTTAAAAGACATTAAAACCACAAAAGCATGTAACACTTTCTACACCAGACTGACCACTGCAGTTAAAGTCCTCAAGTCCATCCTCTGATAACAACACAAACACTCTACATAATGTTTAAAAGGTCATTTAAATTTTGTGTTGTTCATGTCAGGTGGGTTTATGTGAACTATGGTTTTTCATATAAATATCAGATCTCCGTTTCTGTATGTGCACCTTAATATAGCAGATAACAGTATTATACAGAACACAATGGTATAGAATTTTATCTGTCCTGATAAGAGGCGCCTTCACAAACGCGTCCTTGCATTTTCACAATTTTATCTGACAAGTCCAGCACAAAATCTAAGCATAACAGTAAAGAGAAACAAAATAATGGCCATAAACAACCTCACAACCATTTTACTATGGTTGAACAGCTATTTATGGTGTTGCCTTCACTGTACTGTTTTTGAAGCCTGTCAATGTCCTCATTTTCTATTTTTCTCATCACGTCTAATGTCAACATTGTCCAATGTTGTGCGTTTTTTCTCACACCTTGTCAACAGATACACAACACGTCGCAACCTGATTTTAAATATATAGGTTGAAATTTATCATCTCATTAGCAACACCAGGGTCATACTGAGCGTTGAATGTTTAAACACATGTCAAGGGCCTGGTGATAGATTAAGAAAATAATGCATAATGAAACCTACAATGCTGTGGTTGATTGCTTATTATGCCTACTGGGAGAAGGAAGAAACACTCAGGAAGAAACAAGTAAAGCCTGCCTTAAATTCAGGTTACTTCAGACCAGCTAAATGAAGAGATCTTTAAGTACATTTTGGATTTGAAGTAGTGTCTACACAACTCTGGAGCTTTAGGGATACAAACACAGACCTCCTTTTTGTTTGAACACATCCTCGCATTGTACTTTGAAAGAACAAAAACACATACTTTTAAGTGTCTCCGAGTTCGCAGATTAGCACTAGATTACTTCGATGTATTATTATTATTTTATAACTATGACCCAGACAGCTGTTTTTTTTCTGTTCATTATCTCTGTATATATCACAAATTTATTATTATCGCAATATTATTGATCACTATATTTGTTTTGCAAAGAATGACTTGTATCGCAATAACGCATTACTTTTTTGTTTAATAGATGACGATGATAAAGTCCTAGTTTAGACCTGGTTCATTTCTACATTTAGTCCCTGTTAAGACCGGTTTGATCCTGGTTTAGATTTGTTTAATACTGGTTTAGTCCTAGTATAATCTTTGACACTGATTTAGCTCTCATTTTTCCCCGGCGGGGTTTATTTTTATTTTTTTCCTCACCCTTATTGAGGGTCTAAGGACAAGAGATGTTGTCTTGTTACATCATATGTTTTTGTGATGCTCTTTGAGGCAATTGTTGTTGTGATTCTGGGCTATACAAATAAAACTGAAATTAAAAAAACATGTTATTGATAAGTTGTTCATATACTAGTACGCTGCTAAAGACAAAGCAAAAAAAATGACACAGTGAGTGACAGAGACTAAGATAGTGCTGACCTTTTGAGAGTGTGTCTGTCCATGACGTTAGACAAAGCCTGTAATAACCACACAGATGACACCAAGTCCATGAGAACATTTGTTACAGTCTGTCCCTTTTCTCAGTCCATTAGGAGAATGTTTCGTCAGTCGCTGATACTAGAGCCTACGTAACAAACACAGGAGTTGGACTTTGAGACTGAAAAGATCCATTAAACCAATATTCTACTTTTGAGTGTGATGCGGATGGAGCGCCGGATGTGAGCGGGCGAATCACAAAAGCAGATGCATGTGTACACAGATGTCTGTAACACAAACTGAAATGCCAGCTCACTCATCGTCTTTATCATCACTTCCTCCGCGCATTTACAATAAATGAAACACTTTTACAACGTTTCTCTTCCCGAGACACTGAACACTTCCTTTTACACCTTCAATGCCGCTCTTTGTTCACCTTCAACCCAAGAAAGGCTGAAGGTTATTATGCAATAAACAGTACAAAAAGTGCACTTCACTCCGAATAAAACCAGTCCCAAAACCAGCCAGTCCCAGGCTTTGGTAAACTCTTACATTTGAGTTAGAGACCATCACTGACCTGCATCTGTTTAAAGTTAAGCTCAAGTTAATACTTAATTAGTTAGAATAGATTTTTGACACTAAAAAAAAAGTTTTATTATTTAATCTTACGCTCTTATTTTTATTTAATATTGCACTGACGGTTAGTTCTCTGTGGTGAACTGCTATATCAATAAAGATTGATTGATTAAAGATAGGATTTATTTTTTATTGAAAAGGAAACATGAACACACTGCAGCACCATTAGCCCGTCATTAAACATACAGTATTTTTTCAGTAAATTCAAAAGCACATTTTTTTAAAAAAGTTATCTTGATCTTGTTTATAACAGAGCCATGAAAAAAATTATATTTATTTATTGTAATAAACAGTACAAACAGTTCCAGCGTATGACTCACTGAGTCTCTTAAGAGGAAAAAAAAACATCTCCACCTTTTCACATGGGACCTGAAGAGTCGTGGACTGAAACATGATTCATACCAAGCACTGTCTGCATGTTTAAAATGGTATACGTCTGTTACGGTAGATACAATGAGGGTAAGAAAACAGAACAGAAGAAAAGGGTGTTATATTGTGTAGCCTTGTGAATTTATGACAAAAGTTGCATTTAAGATTACATTTGCATTAAGTCCTGGTCATAAAGTGAGACCTGGCTTAAAATAACTAATCAATGGCAATATTAACATTCAAACAAAAAGCACACCTCAGACAATTTAAGGCCTACATGAGCAAACAACGAGCTTCCAGGAATAAGCTACACATAAGACATATAGAAATAGAGCTGGCGAGTATCACGTGGAAAAACAGCTGCCCTTAAAAAAGGTCTGGATCCAGCTTTTTGAGGGCAGCAGCTTGTCTGTATTATGTGCAAAGTAAATGGAGGCTGAAACATTAAAGGCCTTTATTTGACTGCACCTTATACAAAATACTCATTATGAGCCTTTCATTATAATCAAAGGGTGACTGCGTTTTCATGATGAGTAATTCGGAGGCATAAACACTGAAATTATTTTGTGCACATGAAACGGACACTGGCAAAAAGCGGCAGTAATGGATCTGAACTCTGAGTCATCAAATGAATGGGCTTTTGCTCATTCTCATCCCTCCAGCTCTTCATACAACTACACAAACTCTCTTATTCGGTCCAAGGGAAATATTTTATTGACAGTATTTACTTTGAAAAGAGGAAAGAAATAATAACTGTTTACACAAAACATAAGATATGAGTTAGTGTTACATCACATAAAGAGAAGTATGCTAGGAGTAGTGACAGAAAAGATATAGTAGATAGATAGATATAGATAGTTTTTTGGGCAAAATTATTATGAAGTACAAGGTAAAAGGTTGCTTTTATGTAATAATAATAATAATAATAATAATAATAATCTGTCATAAATCTTGCCTAACACCGTTCATTAGCCTGACTGTCCAGATGGTCTGTCACACTGAAGCAACCTCCACAGAAGGGTCTCACAAAGGGCCGGTATTTTAGATGAAAACCTGGTAATATTTGGATGAACCACCTGCCAGTAACCGGTGATTTTATCCAATCAGAGCCAGTTGCTTTGTCATCAAACATTCTTAAATCTGTCAGTAACCCACATTATTGGTCAAAACCAGTTGTGGTTCAGTGAAAATCACATGCATTGAGATGGACAAGATTGATTTGTGAAGTTTGTGAACTGACAAATCTCATGAGATAAAGCTACAGCACAAGGTGAAGCACATCCACAACTTTTCAGGATTTGCACTCTGACAGCACATACACTAAACCAAAGGCACAGCAATCTCTGAATTTGTAATAATAAATATCTAATGAGTATTGATTTGGGGAGATATGATTTCATGTACCGGTTAATGTGTCCCATTGTGAAATCCTCACTCATTGGTCACTTGTCACATAAATTTAGACATTGAATAATCTGAGATATCCATCAAATTTAAAGAAAAAATTTTTATGCATCACGTTACAATTGTGAAATACACGGAACAAGTATTTGTATGTAACTAAAAACACTCTTGTCAAAGGAGTACCACAGGGCGCAATCTTTAGTCCTTGTCTATTTATATTGTCCTCATTTAATTTCTATAAAAAAATAGACTACTTATTCTGCTAAAAGTTGCCAAAGAATTATTTTTAATGAAAGTATTTTGAGTAAAACATTGTAAATACTACAAGGATATAAATCCATGTAAGACACAAGCCTGAACATTATGCCTTGTTAGTTTACAAGACAAAAACATAATCTAAAAAACCGGGGACTAAATAATGAGCTCACTTCATTAAACAAGGATCACAGAGAGGAGATTTAACTTGTCTGCTCTCTAATTAAGAAAAAGGTCAAGTTTTCTTAGTTGTCCTCTATTAGACCTGTTTCACCAGGCTGTTCTGGTCTCATAGTTGTTAACAACAATGAGACCTTAACAGCCTCGTCCAATCAGAGTTAGTTTCAGGTCAAACTCCTCCCTCTAGAGATAAAGCTCAGCTCTCTTACCCGTTGAACTCAGAATTGACAAAATCTGCAGCCCGTTTGACTCTGTATGCCGTTCATATAGCTGTTAGAAACAATGCACAATGTGCTGGTAATGGGATAAATGCTAATAGTTGTCCCAGAGTTGTAGCTCATAAAATTTGGGACACCATTTATGAAAGTAATTGTGAAGTCCAAGTCTCTGTTTTTACTGATGAGTCCACACATTGGATTTTATTTAGAAAAAACATGGTCCTTACTTCCATGACTTTTTTTCCATATATCTTTTCTATTACAAACACAACTGAATTAAATTTGACTTAATGTAATCACCCAGCAGCCTGACTGACTTCTAACCTGTGGCTTTTCTTCTTTCTGAACTTGCCAGGTGCCGCTTTCTTTCTGCGTACATTTACATGGCTAAAAATATCACAATGCGAGTCACAAAGAGGACATCTCAGGAGGAAACCTTGCAATTCAAAGTGTCCTCTTTCTCTGGACACATGTGACTCTCACCTGATATCTGTCCTCCTCAGGATTAGATTGGTTACCACTTTTCTGCTTCATTTACAAAACTACATTTTTGACTTGATAAACGGGCTTTCCAAATTGTTTACTTCTACTCTCTTAATTATAGTTAACGAGAGTTTATTTTACTGTGTATAGGCCACTGGTCCTAATAATGTGCATGTTCACTTCCTGTGTGAATTTCCATTATAAATCCACTGTTAAACCTAAAAAGGTCTGTGGTAGTACAACTTATGTTCTTCTCTTTTCTCTGACAACTTTCTGTCTTTGTTCTCAGATCTAATCTCTCTTTGACCACACAACATCCAATCTGAAGGGGGCTTTAGTCACGGAGTGGTTTGTTTTAGGGCCAGATCTTGTTTATTTAAAACCAACCTGAATAAATCATGCTCTTATCAATTCAATGAGTGTCAGGCAGTGGATAGCATAACAAATGAAGTAAGGGGGTGAACATGTAAATATCAGGGCCCATGGGTGAAGAAGAGAGGCGTTACTCACCACATGAGTGGGCTTTAGCGTTTCTCCGTCGTAGTGAATAAGGCTGGAGCTGTCGTCTGGGAAGCCATCACAATCCTCCAGCTCCTGAGAGTTACATGGGGGTCTGTCTTCGTCAGGGTTAGCGATCTGGCAGAAGAACAGAGAAAAACACACAGGCTTTGACGACACTTGTTTTGCATTTATTAACATGTAAAAGCCTTGGTTTGCCCAGGTCTAAAGTGGGCCCAGAGGATATTAATGAAGAGTGAGAGGTAGTGAGTTAAGAGTGAGAAGGAGCCAGGAGGACTTTGTGACGATGCAAACATGACGTTAAGAAGCCTCTAGAGGAAAGAAGACACGCTTAAAATACATTTTACTTGTTACTTGTGAGAAAACAAAGAAGTGAATAGTCCCAGAATACTTCAGATTTTCAGCCCAGTCTCACCAGGTCTTCTGAGGTGAGGTGGGTGAGTCTTTCGTGGATGAGAGCAGCTTGTTCATCACTCATTACAAGCTCTCCTCTACGGTCGCCCATCACCAGCTCCGGCCACAGCGGGCCCTCACTGCGCTTCTGCAACGTCACCTCCAAACTGCACACAGACACGACACAAAAAAACAATGAGCCCTGCCTTGATAATGACACACATCAAACATTTGAGTCACACTGGTAGACAAACACAGAAAATTGTGCAGTCTCTAGGAACAAACTACATAATAAAAATAATATACATTAATAAATATCAACCTCTTTGAGCGCACTTTGAAACTAAAATACAGACGAGATAAAGGTAGAGGTTTAATAAAAAAAGTGGCATTTACTGACTGAACACTGGTTATTTGAATATAACCATAGATTATCAAACATACATCACTTTAAAAAAATATATCATGAGGAATCCAAATGCTAAGACCCATTTAATGCCAGAAAAAAAAAACTCCTTAAGATGCTCACTTGAGACATGGTAATCTTAAGAAACCTCAAGGAAGAAAATGGTCTGACAATGACACAATCAGCATATAAACATCCAATCAGCTTCAGTGGAGCCGACTGAAACAGAGATGATGAGAAAGGTCAGAGGAGACGTAAGAGAGACTGACAGGGAGCTGATCAACGCACATTTACTCAGATTAGAGCCCTCAGCTCCAGATAGAGGTGCATGACGTGGGCAAATTGAAATGTAAAAGATAAAGACAAAAAAAAAAACAAAAAAAAAAAACACTGCACACAAAATGTATTTAGAAATCAGATAAATCACAATTCCGCTTTGGGCAAAGCACTTTTCAGACTACTTTTACGCACATTAAGCTTTTTTTTTTTTTTCTAGGTCAACACTGCAACTATCAAGAATCAACACTATTTGTGGAACATATTTCCTGTTCAAGTTGTACAAGTGCAGGTCATTCAGGATAAAAAAGTAAAGTTGTGGCATGCTTCAGTTCAAACTTGGCAAGAAATCTGAGGTAAAAAACCAGCAAGAAAAACACCTTCAACGTACAGTTTTGAATGAAAAGGAAGGAAACTATGAAATGGTCTAATTATTTTAAACAATTGTGCATTTTACATTTTAATATAAAAATACAAAAAAAAAATAAGTCACCTTATTAAAAGTGGGTGTGTATTTCTTTTCTGGTAACATCTTGTGTTAAAAATGCATTTTTGGAGCATCTAAATAGCTACGGTAGCCCTTCAGGGACATGTTATCTATGAACAAACACAGTAGAAAAAGCCCTGATGATAGTTTTAGTTTGTAAATGTTCAAAAAGAGAGAAGAGTGAGCTTCCCCTTCAGCAGTTCTCAGTTTGTCCTCTTTGTGCACCTGTAGGAACAGAACATAATGGCTCCTTCCAGTGGGATATATGAAGCTTCAGACGTCTACTAGTGTTATTTTGATATCTTTGTACACTACTATAAACACACTGGTTTCAATGTATTTGCTTTTTTTTTTATTGAATTCATTTTACTTGGATTATTCAAGTACGAGAAGTATAAACTTTTTAATTCATGAAAAAAATGGTTGTAAAAAGGTTCCATTTATCTTCTGAATCTAAAACATTAAAACATTAAAATTCTAATATATTCTCTATCCCTTTCTTTTTAAGGACACAGCTGCACCTGCACATTGGGTTTTATAATTAAATAAACCATTTGTCTGTTGTAGATCACATTAGTCATTTTTTAAGAGGACTGCATGTGCTACAGCTGGAGGCAACGTGTCCAGTGTAAATGTGTTTTTGTTTATCTATCCATGTGTCTTTACAAAGCATTAGGTTTAACACGAGGCAACGTGAGCCTTCATCAGCTCTCTCAGCTTCAACAAATGACCCTAATGAACATTATACAGGATGTTCTTCATGGATTTATCGAAAGCCCTCTGTGCATACATTTGAAAAATATTTGAATGCCATTTCCTTTGCCCCACATGTATACTTCATGGGTATGGTTCGACCTGCAGGTACAGTCTTAATTTAACCGTCCATACTAATAAAAGTAAAGCCATCAGTGTCACACTAATCCATCTGCAGTGACATGCACATAATACATGCTTATTAGCGTTTTCGACAGATTCATACTAGATGAAAATAAAGAGTCCAAGGTCTCAAATCAAATTTTCAGAAAATAGCTGGTTACCAAGGACTTTTTTATATTTATATTTATATTTATATTTATATAATAAGTGTTTTATAATTTTTCAATGTGTGCTTTAATAAAAATTGCTTGATATTGTAAAATAATCTTCAGTTTTGATTTTGCATACCATTACTATCTCTGGATTTACCTCCCTTTTAAAGAACATAGGGGTCAGTGCTGATTTACTTGAGTATTGTGGAAAGCAGTATTGGATCTTTGTTTTAACTCAAAAACCTCATGAAAAAGGTTAGACTACAGCTAGATGTTCAAGTTCTTAGTTGATGTCAATAAACAATAAATGCATCTGATTTTAAATTAGATTATAAAAAGGACATGCTTTACACTGTACAGGTTTTACATAGTTTTTGTATCATTCGGATTTAATTAACTAATTTCATTGTGTAATGTGTCAATTACATTTTCTTCCTGAGTGGAAGTCAAACGAAACACAGTGATGCTTAGTAATGTTCTAACAATAAATTCAACAGGAATCCAAGGTCTTAAATCTTTTTTTAAAAATTGCTAATGGCTTGTATTACGTGCACATACTTGAAGAAAAATGTCACTTTATTGTAGCATAACATTCCCGTTTTTAAATTGGCTGCACATGTTTCACATGTCTCTCTAGCTTTATATTGTAAAATAATGTCTGTTTAACTGAGGCTGTAACATGGTTCACGTCCAGCTAGATTCTATGGATATCATTGGATGTCAACACAAACACAATATAAAACACATAATAATGATAGTTATCAATGTTTTCTGACAACTTTAATACAAAAGGAAAATTTACATTTAGTCATTTAGCAGACGCTTTTATCCAAAGCGACTTGCATTAAGCTTCCATTCACCAGTGTCACAGCTGGAACACCACTGGAGCCAAGGTGGGTTAAGTGTCTTGCCCAAGGACACAACAACAGCGTGAACTGTGGGGAGAGCGGGAATTGAACCACCTACTTTCCGGTTGAAGGACAACCGCTCTACCACTGAGCCTGGAGAATTCAAGGTCTCAGATCAGATTTTCAAAAAGTGGCTGAATGCCAAGGACTTGCATTACTTTGAACATACTTAAGTCACTTCATTGTAACATAATATCTAATTTTTTTCTTTTTTAAATGGTTAATAATATAACTGATGTCAACTAGAAACCAGTATTTGATAAATAGTAAAATGGCTTTTTCTTTGTTGTTAGACAAAAGTATGGTTCAACTACAGCTTTACAAACAAATCTAAAAGGAGAGCTAGTGTTGCTGGATAAAGTTTAATAACATTATAAAGCTATTGTTAAAGACAAAAAAAGTGGAAAATCCAAGGTCTTACTGTGGTTTTTACTTTTACTATCTACAAATGTAAAACCTTTTTCGAAAAACATAGGTCAGTATTAAATCACTTAATTAGGCAAAAAAAAAAAAAAGAATAAAGCTGGAACTTACACGCATTCAAAAAAATTCTTTTGTAATTCTTTTATAAGGCCACACAGTATAATGCCTACCTAAAATGCCTACTTAATGCTTCAATCTAAAAATGCCAACATTATTTATCGGAGGCCGGCGCTGCTCAGATTTCATTATCCTCCAGGATGTTATGACACGGCTATATTTGGACAGCGCTGAAAAGATATTAAAGGCACACAAAAGGAGATAGAGGCTCTTAATTCATTTCAGGACAAACAATGAGAAGACGTAGATGGTGCTTAGATGTCCGTGTAACCCATTGATATGGAAAATAATGCTCTATACAAACATTCAGGACTGTTTTATAGATACAGTCAGACAAAGGCAAACTCCCATTGTCCACTACACAGAGATGTCATAATGATGATATGATAATAACCTTTTTTCCCCAATACTAGAAGGCTAATTGTCCCATTACAGTCATATGTATTATTTCAAGTAAAAAATGGGAAATTTGGGTTTTCCAACATCACATTAAATTATCAGAAAAAAAACTCTTACTTTGAAAGTAAAAAGCCTTTTTTATTTATGTTTTCCATCCCTCTTGGTTTCTATTTATGAAAAAGTGTTTATAGAATAGAATATCCCTTGTAATTAATTTGAGTAGAATTATTTTTATTATTAATATTAAAGAGCATTTAGGCTACATTAGCTAAAGGCTACAAGCTACGAGTCACTGGATATTTACACTAACTTTAAAAGGACACCAAAGAATACCAAATGTGGGGCAACATAGACTGAGACATGGCTGGTAGCCAAGATTTGTAATAGATTCACGGCTCGACCTGTGTCTTCTTTAAATTGGAGAGTGTTGAACCAAATCATTGAAGAGCTGATTAGGATTTTAATGAATGGAGCAGAGCCTCAACAAAAACACAATCTAAACCTATTGATGCTTTGAGTCGAGCACTTTCAGAGAAGAGCTACACAATTATTTTTTAGACCTTAGTTACTGTGGCAACAGTAAACTAATGAGTGACGTTGATTAGCTAAACATATAGGAAATATACAGGTCATTTAGTATTTTTTTTAGTTGAGTATTTTGTATTGTATCCATCATGTGTTGTCTTGTGTAAACAATACTGTATATCTCTAAAGGGGATGAAAAGCCTGTTAAGATATTATATAAAACAATAGCTGTGTTTTGATAATAAATAGCGCTTTGAGAGCTTTAAGTGACTACTAGGTGGAAAAGCGCTATATAAAAAAATATATTTAGCTAAAAAATAAGTAAATAAATAAATTATCTACAAATTTTGCAAAAAAGAAAATCAAAATAGATGCATTTCAAATAAAGAGACACATAAACCTTGTGTAACATCAGAGTTACTGCAGCTATAGATTTAGAAGTTTTAGCTGGGTTTTTTATAGTGTTTTTAAAGAACAGGAAAACGTATTAATGCAGATTCTAATGGGCATAGCGCTGAGTTAGGACATGTTCTTATACTTGAGACCTTGTGTGATATATTTCACTTCTCTGTTGCTTTTCATCAGATAATACTGTTACACTTGTCTTGTGTCCCATATTTGGCAGATGAAGAGCAGCTATTTTTGAGCTAATGGTTTGATGTTTGCCATGTCAGTTTAAAATGTTTCTATCCAACTTTTAACTCTTTGCAAAAGACTAAAAACATCCCAAAAGGGTAATAAAGTAAATGTTGTTTGTACAATATTAATATAAAAGAGCAAATAAAACACAATTATTGAAATGCCATTATTAATTAAAGAATCTTACATTCTTACAGCATTACCAGGATGGAGGCTATTCTAAACAACATGGACCACCCTCTACATGCTGTTTCAAGACAACAACAAAACAGAAGACAAGTTATGTGATGCTTTGGGAGTTTTTACAAATGATTTTAATACTTCTCCAACTGCCTGAAATGTTCCCATCCGAGTTTATGTCCCCTTCTCTTTCCAAATTTCTGTTCAGATTGTCTGCCATTTTTCATCTCAGGCCCGACTCCAGGAGTTGGTCACAATCTATCTGTCCCGGTCAAAAGATGTCTTTCCAAAAGTTTTGTTGTTACGGTTTTAGCGAGACTCTAACTGACCCCAAACACTCTGCTGTGAGACAGAAATACATGCCGTACCAGCTCAGAGCCACTGCCTTTATCAACATCAGCCTAACAGCTTTGAGGCAACACACAAACAAGTCATGCTTTACTCTTTTCATTCAGTAATAGAGGAGCTGCTTTTTTTATTCCCAAAACCATATTTTGGTTTTAGTCTGAATTTATTCAATGGACGCACTATATACAAATTCTAAAAGCCTTTCTCTGACTCAGAAACAAACAGGCATTTCCAAAATAAATATTCCTTTTGAGACACCAGGCTGCATGTCCATTTAAGTCTTATTTTCTGGTGTTGCCCCATGGCAGAGAATATTTTCTCAGATGATTCATTAATATCTTTGGACCACACAGATTTCTAATGATATGAACAACATGGATTTAAAAGTAGACACCGGCATATCACTGTGAGCCAGTTCTCTTTTTAAAGCAAAATAAGGAAGGACACCAATCCTAAAAACAAAGAGCAGATTAATATTATGCAAGTGGCTGACAAGAAATAAAGAGTTTGCTCAATGGTTTGAAAGATGAATCACAACAATCTTTTGAAGAATGTTTGTCAAAAATCAACTCTAGTAAAGATTTTGGGAGGAATTACAGGAATTACAGACAGGACTTACAAGTCTCAAGTTACCACACATGGAGAAAATCCTACTTCAGTGAGTACTTAGCAATAAAAGGGATAGTTTGCAAACAATAGGGTGTATAGTGGGAATATGATCAATTGTTTAGATACACCTTTGAAAACATTTGTTTGTGTAAGGGATACGTCTCTAAAAAATGCAACATGAAGAACTGGTCGAACTTTCTTTGTTTTTCAAACTGTGGTTGTGATCAACAAAATCTTACACATGTAAAAGTACATCTGTTCACTAGTACTACATACAGCTTTATTTTAAATGGTCTGAAATATCCCTTTAAACCTCTCTTGTTGTATTTTTTAGCAATAACCCACATTTACATTTACATTTATTCATTTAGCAGACGCTTTTATCCAAAGCGACTTACATTGTTCTACAGTAAGTACCAGTGTTACAGCCACTGGAGGCAAGGTGGGTTAAGTGTCTTGCCCAAGGACACAACGACAGTATGAACTGTGGGGAGAGCGGGAATCGAACCGCCTACCTTCCGGTTGAAGGACAACCACTCTACCACTGAGCCACTGCCGCCCCGCACCCATGCTTAGCTTTGAAAAGCTAATCAGACACAGGTTTTCACTGGTGCTGTCTATTGGTCCAATCATTTCTACTAGATAGTTACTATTGTAAGTGTGATCTGCTACACAGTACATACTTCAAAGTTCTGTTTTTTTATGAGGTTGTTTGAATTCATGAGAGGCTACATCTGTAAACATTATTTCATAGAGAATTGTCAGTAAGTGGTCCATTTCAATAAACAATACTTAGATGGAAACAGCTCCCATGTTTGGAGGAAATGTCTGCAACTGTTGACAGACGTCCTTTTTGAAGCAATACTTGGGACATATGCTTTTTTTCCCTTGCTTTCAAATGAAAGGGACTTCAAAGTGAGTGGAAACATTACAACAATGCTCAGTCCTATAGCCACAAACCTTCTGTTGTCTTTGATGATCCAAGTGCTAGCCTCAGAGTCTACAGCGGCGTACAGCTGGCCTTGGAGCAAAGGAGCGAAGCCCTGGACTCCGATGCTCACGTTGTCGGCTGTCAGCCTGAACTGCACCGCTTCTTTGGTGACACCCTCAGGCGTCCGCACACAAACCGTGATGTCCTCCGTTGTCTGCTGCCAGAAGTAAATGGGATCTGAATTCAAATGAGAAAGAAATGCAAAGTTCATGACAGTGCCGAGCCAGATGGTGGATGTCATACATAAAACATCTCATACAGTCTGTGATGGAGTTCCTGTTGAATATTCAGCTAGGAAAGTATTAATGATCACGATGCAAGTTCAACTAAATTCACCTCTAAATCTAAATCTACAGCTGAATAAAATGTATACACACCGTCCAATGACATTACTTTCAGTATTTAAAGTCAAACTGTGGTTGTGGTTTTGCTCAAGGTTTTTCATCAACAAAAAGTTAAAAAGAAATAAAGAGGGAAATAACTTTACCTCTATGAGACATTCTTGAGCTTAACAATTTTCTCAAAAGGTTACTGGTTCATCAATACATTCCTTGTACATGTGAGATTTGTCAAAGACTTATAAAAAACACGTCGTTGTTCAATGTTGTTTATCCACGTCTAACTCTCAAACATGCCAATATCTAGTTAGTCGGTTAGTTTGTTTATTTCAACCCTTTAAAAAAAAAAAAGAAACAATTTACAAGCAAACAGCCATCCATCTTCTTCCGCTTATCCGGGGCAAGGTCATGGAGTCAGCAGTTAATTTTCAGTAGGTTAGAGTTTATAAATAGCTTGTTTTTTGGGTAATAATAAGGTCTTTTTTTCCTAATTTTTACACAGGTTTTTCTTTAAGATGACCTGGATGGCTGAAAACTTTGACTGAAACAACTGAATTAGCCATTTTTAAACAAGTAAGCATTTCCGCATTTTCATTTCAGCATTTTTTTCTTGGCACCAATCAGTTCACACTGTTGCCCACATTGTCCAGCTTTCAACGTTGCAACTCATCGCCCAACGGAGTTGATCTAATGTTACATGATCAATGTTATATAATGATCCTAACAAACAATGCTGTGACAAATCTGATGGGTGACAATCTTCAAAGTGATATAGAACAAGTCAAAGGTTATTCTCAGAAAACTTTCGATTTGACGCGCTCTTTCTTCTTCTTATCCGTTTGTGATCAACAGGCTCTATTTTTCTTCTTATCTGACTCTCCTAAAAAGGTATGTCCTGTAACAAAGCTGCACCACCAACCAAACCTTTATTTAATTCTCAGCTACTGCTTTTGACAAAACCATAATGAACTCCAGCTGAGAGACTGAAGCTGGCAGATTAAGATAAAGTTTTTGCAGGTTTTTAATTGTTTCACAATTAGGACTATTTTGACTGGTTCCAAGGCAGTGATCATGTTTTTGAATAAGCAGTAATGAGCAATAATGAACCAAGACATTTTTTATAAGAGAATTAAAAACATCCATTATGTTTGTCTGAGTATTCAATAACCAACTTGTATTTCTAAATGCCATGTCTTAAACTGTCTCTTAAATGAAAACTTACTCAAAACTTTGTTCCAAGGCTTTTTTTTTTTTTTAAATACAGATTGCTGGGGTCTGGAGCCTTTCCCTGACCACAATTCACTCTCACTATCTTTCACAAGGAGCACTAATGCAACTAAACATGCATTTATTTAGGCACCGTTTTAGAAGTTTGCCAGAGGTTATAGAAGTAGGGCTTATGACGAGACACTGAATTTCAAAATCAGATTAGCATATAGGAACCAATAAAGTGTCCTCCTGATCAGGCACATATCAAACGTAAACATTAACTGAAGCCTGTCTTCATTGGAAAACAAATCTGAACAAACATCAGAGACTTAACAAAAAAGCCGATATTGTGGAGCATGATACAAAAGCACAAGAAAACAGAATGTGAGTTTCATGTTCTTCTAAGTCAGCAACAATATTTCGATCCTGCTCTTGAACCGGGCAGAATCGTCCCGTTTCTAAAGCCACTGAAAGGACGTCAGACCTTAGCCGAGCACACACTCTATTCTTTTGTTAGGTTCAGTGAGACAGAGGGCTCGGGGCCATAAACGCTTTTAAATAAAGTGTACATTTTCAATTGGTCTTTACATCACTTATGTATTGATGTAATACTGCATCTTAGCTCATTTCTGTAGTTATACATAGTATGTATTGAATGTTTTCAATGACACAAAGATAACCACGACATACAAATGACTGAAAATGAGTATGAAATGCAAAGATTAACAAGAAATCTTTATAAAAGCTGTTAAAAATGGTGTTTGTGTTCACAAGGTTGAGACAGGACCTTGATAAAACTCCATATGTGCAGGAACACAAACTGATAAAACTGCATCTGTGCAAGTAAATGCCACATACAGTATAGGGTTGCACTAGACATTAGAAATAAGCAATTACAAAACCTCACAAAGAATAGCCTGAATGGCAATAATACTATGGTTTTCTGTGTGACATGCTTTCACCTGTGTCCAATTGTCCAATATACCAAAAATAAACAAAAGTTGCAGTAGAAGTAGGTCCAGAGCCTTGCATTTTAACAATATAAAAAGATGAAACAGGTAAGCTTCCAAATCCATCCACTCACTCTACTTCAGCGTTTCTACTCATCCAAATGTTATTGTGCATATCTCCTAAACGCTGTGTATTTAATTGTGTAGTATGCCTCCATTCTATAGCGCACACCTTCTCCGCATTAAGCATTAAGTCATCTTTTGGTTTCTTGTATTTGGTTTCTTTGAAGATGCCCCCTCTCCTCACATCTCATCTACGGCTGCCTCTCCAAAAGGACACAGTGCTCATAAAGGATTGCCTAAAAACAAGCCATTTCTTTGCTGCAACACACACACACACACACACACACACACACACTGTGAGGGTCAGAAGAGGCTTTTAAAAATCTTTTTTCTTTTTTTTCAAAATGAGTTTCTGCTTCCCATCTCTTTGTGAATAGAACAGGTTGGATTCAGTTTATGTCTGAAATGTTTCAATGCTCAAAAGACCTGCAGAAGTCTATGAGTAATGTGTTTGCTGATGACGTTAATGAAGGTTGACAATTCAAAATGAGCAACAAAAATGCCCGGAAACCACAACACTCGAATAAGAAAGACTTCAACAAAGAGTTTCAATGAAAGCATGATAAGATTTTTCAGCACTTTTCTTTTACCGCATGTTTAATATCTTCCTGCTTTTCAGGCACAGCTTTTATCGCCCAAGTCCTGGCCGAGATGTAATACTCTGCAGTGATAAAGCAACATGTTATGGTGCTACATTTATATCCTCCAAAAATGTATGAAAGTCCCCATTGAATTGTCCCTATTATATTGTCCCTATTATTATTCTATTGATTATTCTAGTGACTTTTGGAGCAAATATATCCCTTCAGCATATGTTAGCACATTCCCAGTTTGGAGAAACAGACAGAAGCAAAATCACAGAGACTAAAGCATGTTCTGCTGTAAATGGGCACATTTTAAATTAAATTTCACACATTTAACACAATTACTTACTGAATGGAATTAGTTACTTATCACTACGTATTTTACGGACACCCTTTTGCAAAATATTGGACCATCCCTTTAAAAATTTAAAATCATACAAAAGCACACAATTTTCAAGCTTTGTCAATTCTTTAGATGTTACTCATTTTGAAAAATGTTGCCTCAAATGACACTTTTCTGCACTTTTATCACAGTAAAATTATAGATAGACTTAACTTCAAGACTAAGGGAATCAATTGAGTATGAGTACTAATATCTATGAGTACCGAGCACTAGTATCTGGACAAATCTATTATAGACTTCTGTTTGTACCTCTTTGTCAAACTGCTTTAATGCCTTCTAACAAATAAAAAAAAGCAACGATTTGTCTTAGTTAATAAACAATTGTTGTTCCAGCCTCTAAATGTGAGAAAGTGGTGTTTTTCACACCTTTTGTTGCCATTAAAACTAAAGAAAACACTTTTGTTTCCAGAAAGTTGTGACAAACATTTGTGTTGCTGACATTTTACAGTTGTTTATATATTTATTAATTAATTCTAGTGGATAACAACATGCCATTTAATTACTGGCACCAATTCCTCACCAATTCACAGGAAACACAGATGAGCAGAAACAGCAAAGACCTCGAACTTATTGTGAATGCTCCGCGGTAACATGATCCCACTTCCGTGTTTCTATGGCAACCACCAACAGATCTTTCTCTGCCTCATCCTCAGCCTTTAATGAGCAGAAGACACGTCTGCCCAAATGACTACATGCAGATTAAAGTGTGTAAAATGTACAAGCAGAGACATGACCAGTGAAGCTATGTCATGATCTGGGCCCAAATAATGTCACTTTTGTTTGATCTTAAATAATTGGAGTCAAAATCCTACAGTCAGGTCTTGAGATAAAACATGCACCTGCGCTGTAAAAAGAAGTGGGGTTGGGCAAACTGTTTTGTAAATGCTTTAGTTAACTTTCTGGTCTCTTTGGCTCATATTAGAAAAACAGTATAAATTTTGTATAAGTGGTTTACATAACATCACATTTCAAAACAGATAATGTATGAACAATGAACAGCCTAATAACCCATCAGTGCATCTGGCTACTTTGATCACCACTTACTGCGATTACTCATGTGTTTACAGATTTCCCATCAGCCCCTGTGACCCACCTGTCTTCTCCACCTCCATCGCTTCAGACTGGGGCTGCACTACAGGCTGACCGTCGACATGTGTGAACGCAAACGGTTTCTCTGAAGCCAGCATGAGCCCTTTTCCCTGGGGGTCCACGGCAGCGTAGTGAGGCACCGTCTTTCCCCTGAGGAGCCTCCTCTTCCTCACCTCGTACGACTTCTCCTGACCTGCACAGAGCCAAGAAGAGGATGTCGTGTTAAAGGGGGCAAAGTAATTTCAGACTTCTATTAAACTCAGGAAACCGCAGAGAAATAACGACATGGACATGAGAGGAAATAGCACAAGTTTCATAATTATGATTTGAACAAGTCATGGTTGGAGTATTCTAATTGTGTGAAACCTGAACTAAAGGCCAAAAGAAGCGGATTAGATTTAATGGTATGTGCATTTGTTGAACAGAGTGGAAACAAAAACACACACAAAGGTTGTTTCATAATTCTGCTTCTAGTTTCTCTAGCCTGGACATCAACAGTCAGAGTGTCTTTTCTTTAGACCAAGTGTCAAATGAGTGAAAAAGCCTTCTGCTGTTGTCCGTTTCAGGAAGCACTAATCTTATTAGTAACAAAATAATTTACCTCACTTAGTGGCCAGCTATGACTATCTAGTATGAGTAGTATACAATAATAAGCTTTTTTTTTCTGAACATATACACTACTTCTACTTTGTCATAATGAGAATTGATGTGTACCATTATACAGTTTCATTCACAAGTTTACATACCCTGGCAGAATTTGTCATTTTTCAAAGAATATAACACAAAAACCTTTCTTTCACTCATAGTTAGTGGTTGGGTGAAGCCATTTATTGTCAAACAATTGTGTTTTACTCTTTTTAAATCATAATGACAAGAGAAACTACCCAAATGACCCTGATTAAAAGTTTACATAGCCCCAGTTCTTAATACCGTGTATTGCCACCTTTAAGATCAATGACAGCTTGAAGTCTTTTGTGGTAGTTGAGGAGGTTCTTTATTTTCTCAGATGGTAAAGCTGCCCATTCTTCTTGGCAAAAAGCCTCCAGTTCCTGTAAATTAGCTATTAAATCTTAATCGTCTGTGGCAAAACCCTCTTTCCTTTTTCACTCCGATGGTTGTTAATGTACTAACACTTTTCTTTAATACTGGCATAATTAACAGCTTAAAAAAATGTTGTGACTAAAAATCACTTTCATTGATGTATCAGGTGTCTCAGTGCTAGCCATATTATATCTGATCTTTGTCAGCGTATCAATGTCCCACTGACCTTGTCCCACAGTGTTGGCAACGGTGATCCACTCCAGAGACACAAAGAAGCCACTGCCCTTGGTCTCCTCTGGGTCTTTTTGAACACGCAGCAGCAGGACCTCGATGCTGTGGACCATGGCCTGGACGTGAGAGACGCTGTGGAGGATGACGAAAGGATCCCCAACGTCTTCACTGAACAGCGCCTGCCAGGAAAAAAAAAAAAATCATCTTAAATGCAGATCAGAAACATACACTGCTCGGGCCCCAAAAAAACTCATACACACTAATAATTAGCGTGACCGCCTTTAGCTTTGATTACTATTCTTACCCTGATGATACCCATCACTCTGGAACAGGTCTGAACTCATCAGACCACATCTTTTTTTCCGATGAGCCTCACTAACAAATGGTTTTCTTAAGGCTACACAGCTGTTTAGTCCCAATCCCTTGTGTTCACTGTGTATTGTGCGTTTGTGGAAATGCTCTTTCTTTCACTATTAAACATAGCCATGAGTTCTACTGTTGTTTTTTACAATTTGATTTCACCAAACATTTAACTGATTCTGATTGACAATCACAATCATTCAAGATTAGTTTTTTGACCACATATAATTATGCATTGGACAGTTCTCAATCCAATTTTAGTAGTTTCAGCAATCTCCTTAGATGTTTTCTTTGCTTGTTGCAATAACTTGACTCTTTTGAAACAGATTAAACATCATTTCCATGACCCTAGGATGCGCTTTCTGACATGGGTGTATTTTTTTTATAAAACTAGTCACTTGCTGCCAGTTATTTTCTGGTAAACTGCATTTGCTTAATGCTTTAGGCTGAATTCTCACCATCAAGCAAATGGAGGGAGACACGAGTGCGAGTTGTTTGGTGTAGCTGACGGCTGTTTGAATATAAAAAGGTATTTGAAACTTGTTTGATCAAAAATGTATGGCTTGCTTTTTCTTTAAAGAAATGAATCAGAATATGAAATGCCTTTGAGTTGATAAGAATAGACAGAATAAATATTTTATTGCACATTTAAAAGGTGTCTTTTTAAGGTTATATTCAAATGAAAATTTAAGCACTTTGATTTGTCAAACTTTGCTGAGACTAGTTTTAAATGAATAAAGCTCTTCAGTTATACTAAGAATATAACTAAAATGTGAATCTGTACATACACAAAGTAAGAGTTAGTTTTAGCTGAGCCCTGAGCTTAAAGTTCAAATTACAACTTCTGATTACAATTTTTTCTCTTGAACTTTTACTGGAGAATTTAATCAAGCGCATCTGTTCAGAGGCTGAACTCTCGTTTGTAGCTGATCTCAATTGTGTGGCTGTTAACAGGATCAAGTGCCTGCAGACTCATTTTATCAAAGGCTTCATTCCTCTCCACTACAAGCCAATTTCCTGAGGTTGCCTATAACACAGGCTCTTAGTTTGAATTTGCATCTGAACCACTAAGAAATGCTGATTTTAACACGTTACTTACCAAATAAAGATCACACAGTTACAAAGAGAAAGCAATGATGAGGAAAGCCATTCAGAAAACAACATTACTAATGTTCTAATACGATGAGTCTTTTTATGTCTAATTACAGTAACAGACCTCATTTCCTCATTTGTCAGAATCATTTAGTGACTCAGTGATTATGTTACCAGATGCTGAGATGTTTTTTGTGGCTTTTAACAAAACATATTATTGCACTTCCACATAATTTGGTAGATTTCAACAGTCAGCGCTGCTCTAAATGTCATGTATATACATCATCCGGGTGTGGGATTAAATATTATCATTACTAATGAATAAGTCCTGGCCATTACTATGAACATTTTCCCCATTACTATTGATGTCAAATGGTACCATTTATATTATGAGAGCACTCCAATAATGAGTGCTGCATTATTTTTGATTTTTCAAGTTATAAATGCTCTGCACTTGTACTTAAGTACCAACAGAGGCTGGCGTGAGATCATCAACAGGTTCTTATCCTTCAAACTATAAACTACCTAACATAGCATTTTTGTTCTTAACATAATGTAGTAAAGCAACATTCTAGTTGTTGACATCATATAAAAAAAAAAGAAGAAAAAAAATACATATCTTCAAATGCAACCAAAACAGAGCTCATTTAAATTTGCTATATTTTGATAACCCTATCCTTTTTTAGCAAGCACTAACAAACTGTTTCTTGTTATTTTTTATCTTTCCCACACGACACTTCATACTCACTTCCCACTTGGCGTGAGAGCTGTCACCCCTCTTGCCGGTGCGGAGAAGGTAAAGTCTGCCCGTCCCGTCAGACAGAGCTGCCCATGTTGCAGAGGTGAGGCTCAGAGACGCACAAAGCCGATCCTCACAGTGGCTGGATTCGGGGTCTATACGATACATCTCTCGAGGCTTCCCCAGCGCCGTGTCCTGAAGGATTCACAACAACAACAACAACAGATATGTCAATTTGTAAAAAATAAATGTAGAAATATAGATATATATACATACCGGTATATGAACAAGATTGCCCATATTGCCCATGACCACTCTTAGCTTCCATGTTTGAGATTTTGAAAGAATAATATAAAAAAGAAAACTGCCAAATTCATTATGCGAATCACTAACATGACTTTCATAGCAGACTGGTCGGGGCCCAGCCTAACAACCACCGACATCGATTTACAGGGCACTGGTTAAAATTGGACTACATGAAGGTTGGTTTGAGAGAAGAGGATGCTAGGGGATAAGGCTAGATGGCGGCAGATGATTGGCTGTGGCGACCCCTGAAGGTAACAGCCAAAAAGGAAAAGAAGCTACAGCTACAACTTGTAATTTGTGCTTTTTATTTTTGGCAATGGATCTACATTTTAAGTTTGCTTCAAATATAATTTGTTTCTCAAATAAAAACACAACTTGTTGGATGTTGCTTACATCGCTAACACTCCTTTCATACAGGAAGTGAAAATAATAGCAACTACAGAGGTAAAGTACAATTTGGCAGAAACATTGCTTAAGAATCTTAAGAAGCTTTTTTAGCAACTTTCAAATGACAAAAAAGGGCTTTTATAAAAAGGTTGACTAATTAAAATTCAGTGAGAGCAGTAAATTATCCCAAAAGAAAAAGGATCTTGACAAATGTGAGAAATTATAGTTAATATGTAATGTTTTTATAATATTTTTTGTTTCTTTCTAGTTTTGAAAACATATTTTGAGCATTTGCACACAACTGCCACCTTAATAGTCCGGTCTACATTACATTACTCATAAACAAATGTTTGGACAGTTTAAGACTAGTGCACATGAATTCTCTCTTATGTTTAATGTTCATAAATCAGAATATTTTAAAGCAGTTGTCTTTACGAGTTCATTATTTTTAAAAGTACACACTTGACCACAAGGGCTTTGAACTTAAAAAGAAGCAGACGGTCCCTTTTTGCTCATAACTGTGGATCTCTAATTCTCTTAATAAAACTCCCCCAGTGGTCTTGAAAGGAATATGAATATAAAGAAAGGCAGACAGTACAACTGGCCATTGGCCGTACATGTGCCTGGTATTTATATAAGATTCACAGGTCACAGTAACTTATTACTAATATGAAGATATGCCTCCACATGAGCCTCAGTTACTCATGGCGAGAGGTAAGAGTGTATCAAAACCAACATGCAGCAGCTGCCCTGTTGTTGCCATGGAGCGTGACATTGCTCGTTATATCAGTAGCACCTTTGAGATCATTTTCTTCTGTAATCAATGCCAGTAATGCTCCAAACGGAGCACGAAGTGCAACTATTGTGTTTTACTTTTTAAAGATATGTAGCAATTTAATTAAAATGTTAAAAGGGGTAAAGCACAATTGGTCTAGACTTCCGCCTAAACCCTTTTGGTCTATGTTTCAAGTGAAAGTTTTGTATTCTTTTAAATTTATATTTAATGACCAAATAAAACTAATCTAAAAAACAAAAAAAAACTGTCACTTGCCTATAAATGTTCACAAAAGGCTCATCGGGGAGGATAATTATCATGTGATGATTGTAATTAAAATCTGACCAACACATTTCTAGTGAGAGTCATTCAACGAAGCCCCTGAAAGCCTGAAACTGTATTTTTCAAGAAGATTACAGTGTGGTCATTATTCAAGGCAAAAACATTTCTGCAGCAGTAATTATGTGTAATCATCTTTATGAACATAAAAGAAGTCTCTGCTGAAAAGGTCACTGTGCTCATTTAACTCTTCATCTTTGCATGTTTTTTTGTTTTTTTTTATAAAGAACAGGAAAACTAGCTCAAAGTAATAGTTGAAGTCTGACTAAGTTACACTGTGTGCTGTGCCAGAAAAGTTGCATTATTTGAATAAAGTAAATGTAAAAGACAAATACCATGAGTCGTATTGATCATAAAGGTTTTGAAACATTGCAGAAAAGAGACTATATGATACAGACTTGGAACAGTGGGAGCAAGTGTTGCCCAGTATTTGGTCACCACCTACTGGTGTGTAAGCGTCATTAAAGGTCACTGTGACCACAATAATAAAACAAAGGTCTATGAATAAAAGACTACAGAAGAAATGATATGAACAGCAAAGAACTTACCAGAGTGACTGAGAGGCTAAGAACTCGTCCTTTACAATCCACAAACAAAACGGTGTCCTCGTACCAGGGATCCAAATGGAGGTAATTGAACATCCCAAAAGCCTGCATATGCTCCAAAGTGTACTGAGTGTCTTTCAGCTTCAACTCCTCTACAACTGCAGAAGACATTGGCATAAAACACAATTAAATTTTTCTGTTTCAACAGTGATGCTAATTTTTTATTTTTTTATTTATTTTTTTAAAAAGCCACTGTTGCATGCTTAAGTAATCATATACATATCAGGATTTATCTAATGTGTTATAATACAGCAAAAATGGCTTATTATGATATAAGTAAACTGTCAAATTGATGGAAAAATTCTAGCCAGCTAATTTGTTGGTGTTTGTGTATTAAAAATGTAAAGTTAATGTTAAGTTATACATCATCATCAATTATTACACTCCTTACTTTCAAAGTGTGTTGATAACTTTAATTAAGGTTTTACAAATCACTATCACAAGTCACTATTCTGCAGCTTTTGACTTGTAAAGATACAATGAAGACAAGTACCAACTGAAACCCACGTTTCAGGTCTCTTTAATAGTATAAATGAGTAATGGTATTCTATTTTAACATGGATCACAGCTAATAAACATAAATTTAATTCATTACATGTTTAATTTTCAGCAGCTGTATTAGGTATATAAGGGCTGTCAGTGGAATGTAGCTAAACTTGAGCTAACAGTAAGATGCTAAGTACACTGTAGTTTCTCACCGGCATCCAGTTCAACGGTGTACGTGGGTATGGCGTCCAGAGACAACCTGTAACTCTCAAAGTTAGGGTCTAGAAGCTCTCTGTTCACCTTCAGGGAGTAATTTGACGCGGCCATGTCTTCCTTTATTAAACCAACTGTGTGGAAGATGCTTAAGTAAAACGATACACGTTTCCCTGTTTGATTTCAACACGGCAACCTTTAACGGCGGAACTAAAGGGTCCGAGCACTTGCGGGAAGTGTAGTTTTTCAGATACCGTATACATCGCTCGATTTGTGTATTACTGTTCTATCTTGTCGTCATTCTTTTTGTATTGCCTAATTTAAATCGTAATAAATATATCCCTTATTTACTGTTTTTTATTCGAA
Source organism: Neodontobutis hainanensis (assembly GCA_024349245.1). Taxonomy (NCBI): domain Eukaryota; kingdom Metazoa; phylum Chordata; class Actinopteri; order Gobiiformes; family Odontobutidae; genus Neodontobutis; species Neodontobutis hainanensis. The sequence continues at coordinate 2,038,633 of JALDNG010000037.1, forward strand.
CAAATAATTTACAAAAAAAGGTTGTGTTTGACAGGTTTGCCGATTTCTGAATGAAGCGGAACCTTTGCGTCTTTGTTGTTCCAGACAGTACCATTTTGTAAAAGGGGCCGTATGTTCCCCCAGCTGATCAGTTTCGACAAAGGTAATGGTATAGTGGTTTTATTTTGTAATACCTTTGAAATTGCTAATACATGCTCGCTGACACTATGTCTGTGTCTGTTTGTGTGGGTTTTCAGGGAGACCATGAGCAAAGACTCCCAAATGAGGGCTGCCATTAACCAGAAGCTAATAGAAATGGGCGAGCGGGAGCGGTAAGTAGTCTGTACACTGCGGGGATTCTGAGGCACTAACGGATTGAAGATATCTATGCATGTAAGGCAGGCAGAGTGTACAATCTAATTTGAATGTGGCCACAGGTTAAAAGAGTTGCTCAGGGCGAAGCTGGTGGAGTGTGGATGGAAGGATCAGCTGAAGGCACATTGCAAAGGTAGGATACTGGCTTTTTATATGTGAATGTGGTTTGGTCTTTTTGTAAATTCCTTTTGTCTTGTGTGTTAGATGTGATCAGAGAAAAGGGACTGGAGCATGTCACAGTGGAAGATTTGGTCACAGAAGTCACACCCAAAGGCAGAGGTAATGCACACAGACTGCTTCCAGGCTTTTTTAAATGTATTTTTATTGGGTTGGCAATAGTTTTAACGTACATCACTCAAAATGACAAAATCATATTAACACTTCAAGGAGCTTCAGGGTTTAACTCTATTCAATATATGGCAAAAAAAATATATTTTCCACTTGAGGTAAAAGTTTTTCAATAATGGCTATGGGCTCTGATTTGTGAGGTTATTTTGAAATATGGGTCATCAGGAACATAACTAACTCATAACTTATTGTAATTAAAGGTATTCATGAAGAATAATCATTAAGTATATACAAAAGAAAAGTCAAAATAGAATTAAGAATGTTACCTAAATGTATTCCTTCCTGCATTGGCTAAGATTTTTAAAAGTACTAAATTGCCATAAGATTATTGTATTGGAGATATGTCTGACTATGATAGATGATATAGATATGTCTGATTTTCTTGTCTTGTCTCCATGCAGCACTGGTTCCTGACAGCGTGAAGAAAGAGCTCCTCCAGAGAATTAGAGCATTTCTAGCTCAACACGCCACATTGTGAATTTGGCTGCTCCTGTGTATACATTTTCTATTCACTGTAAAGTCTCAATTACAACCCAGTCCTGATGTTTATTCTCATTGTGAGCAATGTTGAAACATTCTTTTTTTATTTTGTATTGTGTGTTTTCATAATAATTTTAGTTTGTTATGCAGCAGCTTTTGGAATAAGTAATAAAATCATGCCTATTTTGGTCAGTATTGTTTTGAAAGTCCTTTGAGATATCACACACACAGTATCATGATGTGTCAGAAGATAGCAGCCTTTGTATTTTAAGGGGAATTTGATTTCAAACCTGTATGCTGATGTTGTTAGGAGAAAAAAGCTAAATATATGTATGTATGTCACACATTGTTAAAAATGTATCAGGGTTCAACCACATAGAAAAATTTAAATATTTAGGAATTTAAGTAGTTTAGCTTTGATGAAATTGATCTGGACATTGATGCAAGTGTTTAAATGCTTTACGAACACTGCGTGACAATGTAGTTTGTATCTCCACTTGGCTTTAAAAAAAAAAGTCTAATTTCACACTTATGCCCTTCTATTAACCCAATAAGCATTTTTCTATTGACTGTCTTGTGCTGTGGAAAGTTACCATTGAAGTGGAGTCAAAAATGAGAGAAGCCGTTCAGCTGAAACAAAAGTGTAGGTGATTACAAGATAACATGTCATTAAAAACGCTTCTCGTCCTTATCTGATTTATCACTGACATCTAGATTTAAAACAATTATTTTTCTCAACACATGACAATATCTCCCAGAGACTTTCCTCTGAACCTGCTAAACGCTGTTCTATTTATTGCCATGAAAGAGTTTGTCTTTAAAATAACTTGGACTGTAGGAGTGTTGTGTGAATGCAAGCATGAACCCCTTTAAACCTATTTCTATTTTCAATAGTGATTGTTTTCGTTAAGCTAATAATACAGTTTAATTATGCAGGATAAGGGCTGTCACAACAGACTTAACTTTTGTCATTTCTTTTTGTACATAGTTAAGGACAATGACAGTTGTAATTATCAGAACTTGTTCAAAAAAAGATCTTTAGCTTGATGCCAGATAATCTCTGCTAAGCATTCTTTAGACGCAATAGAATTTTAACTGAGCTAACAATATTGTTGTTACTGTCAATGGAAAGAATGCTGACATAACTAAGTAGGAGACAAAACCTGATTTCATTCTCATGTAAGTTATGCAAAAAGTATCTTCTGTTAAGGTAATTAGTCCATCAGCAAGGCACTTTAAGATTTGAAAAAATACAATAAATATTGTACCCCAACTCATATATAACAGCAGAACAGTAGCCTATATATAGCAAACCAGCCCATAAAATCACAATTACAAGGTCAGAACACACCACCATTTTTTCCCAATTAACTACATTTCTTGTTCTGTTGTTAAGATATTTGCTGGTCACAAACTACAGAAGTGAGAAGCAATAGCCGATTTATATGGACCAATAACAAGACAATACAAGATGTGTTAATAATAAACCTATAGATTTATGATTTATAGGTTGTTAGTTTATTTCTGACTAGCTTAGGCTAAGCTAACCTGCTTTTACTGGCTATTACAATTGAAACAAAAAAAATAACATATAAATTAACTGAACAGAGGGGCAGAAAAGCTCACATTTATTGTGAATTTTGATATATATATATATATATATATATATATATATATATATATATATATATATATATATATATATATATATATATATATATATATATATATATAATTTTACAGTTATAGCTATTAATGATGTGTTGGTAAATCTGCCTGTTTCTATCGCCAAGGGAAGGATTCCTGTTCTTATAGAGCCTTTCATTCTTTTGGTTAATTAATTTTGTTTACATAAAATTCTGTCAGAAATTGAATATTGGTTTTGTTTTTATGTCATTTAACCATTTTTAATCAAAGTGTACATGCTAGTTATTACTGAAAATATATGTGCGTTCTATTTAAAGCTGGACAGACCCTTCCTATAACCACCACCAGACCTTGACTCATCAACATGTTGCATAAAACGGTAGTTAGCTAATGTTTTGCGGATATTAACTTTCACATTAAAAAAAGCTAGCGTTAATTCATCGCTTGTTAGGCCTATAACTTTATCCCTGTCCGCTTTTAGCTTTCATACAGGTGTAAATAAGTGTATTTATCAGGTTTAATGCTCACTCTCGGCGGCTCTGCTCCTCTTCTTCGGTAAAAAAAAGGGCGGTTTCGGCCTCAGCCTCCTCCCTTCGGACTTCGGTGTGTGGCGGGACTAGCCCATAAAAACCTGGGCTCTGTGCTGTACAACTAGTTTTGACCTCGAGTATTTTTGGACAACTACACGGGGGTTATTTTGCCAGGTAAACACTTTTCATTGGTCTTCTTAGCTACGAATGAATAACCTGTTTACATTAGCTCTGTTGACATTTTTCCTGTGTTATTCATCCTTCTTAGCCATAGCCTATTTTATTAACTTTTCTAAATTGTTTGTTATTTTAGGTGTTTATTATTCCGTATTGTGTTTTGTTATGTGTAACTATTCTGTCAAATTTAATTTTAAACTCAAACGATGGGTAGTTCACATTTACTAGAGAGAAAAGTACTTTATTACATTTGCTAAAATGTAATAAATAAATGCTTTTTTTTTTTTTTTAAAGCACCAAAACCTTCAGGCTTACTTGTGTACACATTTTAGCTGCTTTACACACCTATTTTCAACTCTAAAATGCAAGTTTCTCACAGTTTACAGACACTAACAGGAGAGACAGCGGGACATCCTAAGATATCTTCAGGATGCAGGCTGCATCCATGAGTTATCTCTGGTCCGTGGCTCTCCTCTTTGCACTTTGGTACTCATGCAGTAAGTTCCACAAATAAGACTATTTAAATGACCTGGCCAAACAGAACTGTCCTAAGTTTGCTAAGCTATCTTATATCATCTTGCATTATCTTCACAGATGCTCAAAAGATATTCCAAGTTTCTCCAAATAGAGGAAGCACAAATGGGGCGACACGGATCACCATTTCAGGACAAGGTACAGTAAGAGAGTCCAGTCTATTACAGATTACAGTACTATTATAGCCTTTTAATCTAAGAGTTTAGGTGCCTATGTTCTGTACATATTGACTGATTGTTGTAAATACACAGGTTTTGCTCAAGGGTCACAGTTTCAGCTGAACCCAGTGAACAGTGACTTTGGCAACCATGTGACCCTGGTGTCCAACACAATGTCTTTCCCGTGTGACGTGGAGAGAGACTCGACGCACGGAGACCAGATTCAGTGTTACACCAGGTAACATTAGAATCATTCACTTAACATAAGCCTATTTAATCCACCATTTCTTTCTTATAGGGAATCTGTCTTTGTTTCTACCAATAATATAGAACACATTAATATATTATTCATTTGGTTTTGTACTGAAACCAAACTTTAAACTAGTTTCGCCTATAGCCTAGTATTTCTTCTGAAACCTCTAAACCTATAGTATCAAACAGTTTCCTATCAACTACATGACAAGAACAAAGTTTGTCTCGTGTTGCAGAAAAAGGACCTTCTCCTGAAGACAGAGCTGTCACAATTCAAAGGCTATTCAAAGTGCTTTACAGAATAAAAAGACAGTAGAGACCGTATAGCAATAGACTTTGACACAGTTATAAAAGTAATGCTTGAAACGACATCGTTTTGTAGTAAAAGGGTAATCTTTTTAATTTCAGACCCATGCCTTACGACGGGTATAATGTCAAAGTCAGTGTGGATGGTGTGCCCGTTCCAGACAAAAACATATGCAACGGTCAATGGTGGAGTTACACCTGTAGCTTTTATGTAAGTCACCTCCAACTGAGACATTTTTTTATTTTTATTTTTTAAATTGTCAACATTTTCTCTGAATCCTTCATGGTGACTCTCCTCAGGTTCAGTGGGGTAACAGCCCCTCTATAACCTCTATGGACTTAATCAGCGGCTTGCCAGGTACATTACTTTCCTTTTTACTAGACTAAGATCTTTTAGTTTAACCTATTAAACCGTCTGTCATAATACTCCAGGGACTGTGGTGACCATGCGAGGACTCATGTTTACGGATGCTTATGGGAGCAGCAATCGAACAAGCACAAATAATATTAACAGCAGAATAGTGAGGTATGAAAAAAAAAAAAACTGTGATTAATTTTTTTTCTTTTCACTTTTCAAAACATTGTTATATACTTTTGCAGAGCCTACATGGGAGGAATGCCTTGTGAGCTGCTTAAACCAAATTCAGATGAACTGTGAGTATTTTAAAATAGTATAGTGTATAATTGGTTAGAGCAAAGTGTTAATATTCTTGCAATATGATTCTAGGTATGGACTGCAACTAGACAATGAAAACTCTATGTGGGGATACATGAGCTGCAAAATGACTGGGACATACATTGGTAAGAGTTTATATTAACTTCTTAAACAGGAAAATGGAAATAGATCATTTTTAATACTTTTTTTTCTTGAAACAGGGCATCACAACCTGAGTTACATTTTGGATGGTGAATATGGAAGGTACAGTACATAAACAGTGACTGATCATAGAATTGGTATAGTTCTGCAAATCTGTTTTTTAATAAATCTTTACCCAAGTCTGGTGTAAAAATAACCAAAGTATGATGTTTTGAAATCAAAAGTACTATAACTAACCCTAAGATATAATTATTTACTATGCAATACAGTTCAAAAACAACTTAAATGTGTTAAAGAATAGCCTGATGTTATCTGATAATCTGTAGGAGTGGGCCAAACACAAATTTGTACATGGTTTCTTCTGCAAAGAAGTTTGGCATGTTCCAGACATTCGCTGGTATGAAAGAAAAATAATGGAATTGTTGCTCTTGTTTCTATTTTTGATTAAGAGTGAAATATTTGTTGTTGATCTTGTTCAGAGGTGACAGGAGTGACGCCAGCTCAGGGGAGCATCAAAGGTGGCACCACCCTAACAATCCAAGGTCACCACCTGGGTGACCAGACCGATTACCCGGCTCGTGTCATCGTCGGAGGTAATCACCAACATCAAAAAACACATCAAAAACTCTTCGTTCGCACGGCAACCTTCACCACACAGACACGTCAATGTGGAGGGTATCCACAGAAACAGAGTGCATTGTTCAGAACCTGAAGTCACGCAATGGTGATAATCCCTTGCAGAGCTGAATATGTACATACTTTTAAACAAAGGACATCCTCTCACGAGAAAAAACACACAGGCTGTGACGAATGACAGTGACATTATTCCATTCATTGTTAAACTTGAATGGGATAACAATACATTCTTGACAGTAGATAGATAACTTACATCTGTAAACAGAACTGATAAAATCTATTTTTTTATTGATACTCCCCATTACTATTATTGTTTGGTCTATTGCAGAACATCACTAGAGTTTGATAAGACACTTGACAGTGTTTGTACTTAATCAGTCAAGCTTAATCAAGACATTATATGTTATATTGATACAAATGAATTGCAGTTGACTGGAGATTGTTAACCTATGCCTAACACAATAAGCAGCAAAGGTAGGTTCCAGAAAGGAAGGATACGCACACAGCTCACCAATTTAGTTCTCTTCTAATTGGCCAATTTTTTAATTAAAAAACAATACTCTTGCATTAAAACATGACGTTCTTTAGGTCTGCCTTGTGAAGTACTCAATGTGTCCGATGACCAGATCCTGTGCAAAACGGCTGAGTGGCAAACAAACGAGCACATGGAACAAGGCGTAGGTGAGAAATACTTTCTGTGTTTTTGCCTTGTCATGTCTGAAAATTAATACTTGCTCAATATTCTCCTTTGTTACTATCAGAACACATGATCTGCAGTGAAGAATTTTAAACACTTGGTTTTATACTTGTCATCAAAGCAGTCGATCTTGTCCGATCCTTTTGTCACGGAGCATAAAGGCTCATTACCTTGATGTGCTGTCTGCTGTGAAAAGATAATACATTGTGAGAGTGTGACACGGCATGTAGCTTGGGTCATGTTTTAGACAAAAGACCAAAAACAGATCTGACGACAACATCACATCAGAATACAGTCAACAAAGTTTTTGTTTCGAGATAAAGATCACACTAATTGATCTGGTCTTAGTCATGACCAGAGTTAGTACCAGAGTAGCCTTACCCAGTGCTTTTGAAATACATAAGGTAGATATTTTTAGAAAGAGAACTACTTGAAGCTCATCTGAAGTGGCCACTATTAATATTAAATTGTGCATAGATACGACTGAAATGAGGCAAATTAAAAACTGATTTGTTCTGAAGATTAAATAGTTAAAAGTCTCCTATTTTGATTTGAATGTCTCATTTTATGTTGTCTTGTCTTTTGTTTGATCCAACCCCAGGAGGCAGAGGTTTGAAGATGAAGCTTTGGAACAACACACGACCACGTGCTCTGACAGACATTTGGCGGTACAATGAGAAAACAACAGGATACTGGTCACAGTGGGTTGACTCAACACCCTATACGTTTCCTGACATATACGATTGGTTTACTACTAAAACCACAGGTTTCTTAGTTGCTCCGTCCAGTGGCAAATACATCCTTCACCTTCACTGTGACGACCGCTGTGAACTGTACCTGAGCAACTCCAGCCGACCAGAATATAAGGTACGGACAAAAAAGTTAAGTTATCTTAAGGTTGTTTTAGATTATGTATTAATTTCAGCTTCCTTTTTACTTTTAGGAAAAAATTGCGTTCCAGATAAGTTATATCCAACCGTTTTCAGCTGCGTCCCAACAGTCAAAGGATCTGTATCTGGAGAAAGAAAAACCGTGAATACAAAACAAAATCAAACAACAATCTCAATCTTATTGTTACTTTAACCAAATAATGATCTTTTCCTTTTTTTTTAGCTACTACATAGAAATTCTCCACCAAGAATACACCGGTGTAGCTTCAGTCAACCTTGCCATGTTCACAGAGGACAGCTCTTTTACAGAGGCTCAGACGTCCAACGCTGTCAATGAAGTTCAACTGCTTATAGCCGACTACGATGTGTACGATGAAGAACAGGTCAGTTAGCACCTTTAAAACAAACTGTATACATTTTTTTTTATAAATTATTAAAGATAGCATTTTGATTGAACAAGCGGTAGAGGTCACCTTCTACAGCTTATATAAGTCAGTTTAATGGTTGAAATGTAGTAAATGTATTAAACAGTACAAAACAGCTGTCATGTGGTACTGTTTATTGTAGTTGGTAAACATTAATAATCAAAAAGAACTCCAATGTCTGTGATATGTCTTAACTGTTTTTATCAAGTCACCCACTGAATATATTTAAATGTTTTTACCTGGACCCAGGTGGTAACTTTTGACTCATGGGCCAGCGAGGCAGCAGTTAAAGAGGTCCAGAAAGTGAGCGTCAGCAGCAGCTGTGCCAGCTCTCTGTGTGGGAGCACCTACTTTAGCCTGGGCTACGGGCCTGCAGTAACCGGTACAAACACAATAAAACAACTATAGGAGGGAACATTAGCTGGTTTTAAAGTTGTTGATCTCTTTTTACTTACTAAAACTTCTTACTTCCTGCTTCTTCTCTTGTTCTTCAGCACCAATCCCTGTCAATGCGTTAGCAGCCCAGGTAGAAGCTGCTTTGAACGATCTTTGGTCAATCAAACCGGACACAGTTGTTGTCACCAAACAGGAAGACAGTAACGGAACCTACTTCACTGTCACTTTTAATTCGGTCAGAGGTGAGAAAATAGGACTGAGAGCCTTGGGCATTTGTGAGCTTCTAATATCCCATTATGTTTTTTCTTTCACGCCAGTTCAATAATACTTATACATATTTACTCTCTGCAGGTGATTTCGATCCTCTACATTATGAGGTTTTTGGTTCCGACACTAATATCACTGTTACTGAAGTCGCCAAAGGGAAAAGCAACATGGCGACGTTTACGCTGCTGTGGGATGGAATCCCTACGAAGCCCATCGCCTTCAATGCAACTGAGACAGAGGTCAGTTCAAAAATCCAGCCATGATTACTATTTCCCTCTTTCTGTGGGACTATTTAAACCCAAAATTCAGAAACTTTATGATACAGTAATGATGAAATTGTCTGTAAACAGGTGCAGTCAGCTCTGGAAGAATTGGTAACTGCCAAATGTCCTGTTGAGATTGTGACCTCTGAAGGCACCAATGTGAAATACTTTAAAGACTTTGAAACTGACAACTCACAGGTCAGTGCAGGAACAATTATTACAATTAAACATTAAGTACTAAAAATGAACTGTTGGATAAAACCTATAGGACACTACCATTTATAGAAAACATCTTAAATATACTGTTTTCTCTTTTTCACCAGTTTGACGGCACCCCTGTGAAAAATGTGGCGTTCTGCGGTCTGTGGTCCCTGATGAACTCAAAGGTGATTTTCAAAGATACCTACACCAAAGGGTCCGGAGGCACATATGGATCTGTGGATCTCAACACATTTCCAATGGTAAGTTTTATTTAAGTGTCGTATTGGTGTTCAATCACATATAAACAGGACAGTTTAATTCTATGTAACTGCTTCTTCTAGCTGTGTTTCGCTTACAAGGGAGTTTTGGGCAATACAGTTTCACTGCAGTTTACTTACCGCAAGTCAGCAGGCACAACTGTTTCACAGACAGCAAGCATCGCAACAGTCTTCAATAAAGGCCCCGAGTGAGTCAACATGAAATATTACTCATCTGTGCTTTTGGAGATTGTAGTGTTTAACGGTGACTATTTCTTTACAGCTGGAGTTACAAATGCATCGACCTGCTCAACTCTTTGCAAAGCCTTTTTGTTGGAAGTCAATACAAACTGGTGCAGCTTTCTCTGACCTCCAACACTGATTTCTATGTAGATGCTGTTTACATTGGAAAGGCACCCACAACAAATAATGAAAATGGTAATCAGCTCGATATAAGATCTTGGCTATTATTATACATTATGCGAGCTTTTTGTGAGCTTAGCTTTAGATGTAAGTGAGAAATTGTGAAGTAGTCTCACTAAATCCAAAGGTATGCTGTTGTATGTCATTAAGCTGTGCCTTACAAGAGGAGACCCCCGCCCTTTGAGAGCTCCGGCCGCTCCTTTGACGTGATCTCTGTCGGTAAAATCCTGTCAGCGCCTTCATCATTCAGCTATCAGATCAGTGCCACACCCAATGACTGCGCCTTTGGGTTTCCAATGCTTGAAGTTGGTTTTATGCAGGTAACATAAATTTTATTTGTTTATATCCTGTCATTAAGATCTTTCTGTTTAGGTCTTTACAATATATAACAACTACAATATCAGAAGGGCTAACGCAAAAGGCAGTCACTTGATACTAGTTCACAAAGCCAGAAAAATGCACAAGGGTCAAGTTAAATGTATCCACACCTCAAAGTAGTAGCATTAGCATTGTTGTGTCCTGTAGCCCTTGATTGCACAATAATGGAAAGATGCCATAAATCTCCTGTCATACATCAGAGATTTAGTTTAAGTTTATTTAACTGTGTCTTAACATTGGTTCTTCTCGCTGAAAATATCAGTACATTTTTGGTATTTATCACTGTTGAACTTGCTCTTCATTGCGCTCTCAAAGATGACAAACATCAGTGAAGACATGGCAGAGTTCAGTGAAGGATCAGCTACTGTCACAATAACTCGCCCGCACCAAGCCACACCCCCGCTGAATGGCACCTTTGATTTGGAGATTTATGGAAGCCGCGTTGAAGGTATTGAAAGATAAATGTGGTGTTTTTGAAAGATAATAACAAGATGACAAGACTGACATTGTAATTCTGTCATGTAAAGCTCCCATGGAAGCCGATGACTCGCTGATTATGACGAGAGCTACTAAATATAGTCCCTAATTAAGTAGTGACCCTTTTCCTTGTCTCTTTGTAGGTTTATCTATTGACGTCAGTGCAGAAGACCTGAAGTACGCTCTGGAGGGGATCCCAGAGATGGGTCAAGTGGCTGTTGAAATTCAGGGAACATGCAGAGAGCCAACGTGGAGAGTTGAATGGCTCTCAAACCCAGGAAACCAGCCGGATATACAGGTCACTTTGGATTATTATTCTGATTTTACACAAATAGTAATCTTAGATCAGCAATTTCTTTTCTGTAATGCTCTTGATTACTGTATTTTATTACAGATTGACAGCTCAATGGTTGTTGGCCCAAATATAAATTTCTTTTCACATGAAAATCAACAAGGAGGAATGTTACTCCCGAGGCTGATGGGGGATTTCTTTCGTGTGAAGGAAAGCCAACCGCAGGTACAGACAGGATTCACAGGGCACCTGCTGTTTCTGTTTCGAATTCACTTCTCAATTGTTTGCTGATCGAAGTTTGTTCATGAAAAAGCCAGTCGAGCAAGCACTGTCTTTATCTTTTTGATTATGTAGGATTAACATTTTTGCGTGATATATATTCCATTAATCAGTTCGGTGTCTGAAAACCTTGTCTTGACCTTTGATGAACTTGCAATAAAGAGTGCTGTTGTGTTGTTCACAGGCCGTGGTTTACATCAATAACATTCCCTCCATGTGCTCGGGAAACTGTAGCTTCGAATGGACCCCTGAGAAAACTCCAGTCTTAACAGGGATCAGCCCATCACAAGGTTTGTTTCTGAAACATTATTAAAGAGAGACTTCACTGTGACGTATACTTTTTATATAATCTACTTAGCAGAAGTCGGTTACAGGAAAGTAATAACTGGTTTGTCAAATAAATATAGTTTCATTTTTAATAAAGTCACTTAGATACTGTTGTTGCTATGGTAATATACTATAAACTTTTGTTCACCCTCTGAAATACTATTTTGTTCAAGGTTTAGGTGTCAGTCATTTTAATTCACATGTTACAACATCATTTTGTTCAAGTAAACCATACATTTTTCTAAAAGTATTAGTATTTTTCAAAGAACTAGACTGACCTAAACTTGATATTTAAACTACTCTTGTATCAGTTGTGATATTGTTACTAAATACTAGAAACGACTGTTCTATTAATTTCATTCTGTAATGAATAGATAGAAAATTACAAATGTTGTTTTAGTTAAATAGATAGTACAAAAAATTTTAAACACATTTTCTAACTTCTAGGGTCTGATGGACTGGGGACTCTCTTGACTGTCACTGGAACTGGATTTGCGAACGAGACAGCTACCATCATGGTTGGGGAATCCCAGTGCAATGTTACAAGTGTCACAGGTAAATACTAAAGACAAGGAGAATACATTTTTATTTAAACAATCAGTTGAAACGTTCTTATTTATTTTTTGCAGCTACTACTCAGGTGTGCAGCCTGAGCCAGTCAAGGGCTGGCACCTTCCCAGTCTCAGTCACCTTCCCTTCTCTGGGTAATTCACAGTACGCCAATGACAACATCCTGTACTTCACCTACCAGCTCATTGTTTCATCTTTCTTCCCTCTGTCTGGAAGTCTGGCCGGTAAATAATTACACCGCTTTATATTAAGTCCAATGATAAACACAAATTAAATACTTGATTAAATACGTATTATTTTACACAGGAGGCACAATGCTGACAATAAAAGGATTTGGATTTGGCTTTAACACCACTGTTAATGTGGGGAGTGAACCATGTCTCATGATCAATGCAACTGAAACTGAGCTGATTTGCAGAACACCACCAGTGAGTGAGAACTCACACTAGATACACTCTTCTTAGTAGTAGTAGTAGTAGTAGTAGTAGTAGTAGTAGTAGTATGAACATGACTATATCTGAGCTGTTTCTATTATTAATCACAGGGAAGTGCTGGAGCTGAAGCGGTCACAGTGAGTTTGGGGAACATGACTGAGACAGCAGCCGACTCTTTCACCTTCAATAACAGCCTCACTCCACAAATCTCAGGCCTCAGTCCCCAAACAACCACAGTGACCGGTGAGTTATTGTTCTCAGTTTTTAATACATTTAATGACATAGATAATACATTGAAAAAGACCAAACATTATTGCAAAAACAAATTCAGTTTACTTAGTTAAGACCACATAAAGTTAAGGTGCTATAACATACAACTTGCTTACAACTCCACCAAACACATATTACATTAAATTGAATAAAGTTGCTGCATCTGTTCAGCATCTCGAGCAATAAAAGATCTATATAGTCCACATAGCTTATTCAAATTCTTCCTCTGTGTTTTGAGCCCACTATAATCAATAATAATATAGTTACTTAGCTGAGAGTCTAAGTGTCTCCTCTGGTTTATTTATAGAGAGCATGTGAGATAATGATGACAGATATCGGTGTAATTAGTAGTGTCCAAGAGTGTTGCTAAACGAGCCTCATTAACTGGGTCTTTGTGCTGTCACTGTGTAATGTTGACATGCTGGTTTTCTACTGGAATCTGAGCTACAGAGAAAACCATGGCTTCCAGCATGACTACTACAAAAGAGGAGCTGTCACACAACAAAAGGCTCCCGGATCATTTTTGACACTTAGGCCAAGATTAGACTATACAATTAACCAGACGTGCGTGTTAATTATTTTGACACTTGAGTGACAGACTGTACTTAAAGAAAACATGTTGAGGTTTTCCGTTTGGTTTTCTTTTGTACAGGACACAGAGTTCTCACCATTGAAGGGTCAAACCTCGGAGGACATGACGATGGCAGTGCAGTGTTAATTGATGGAACAGAGTGTGTTGTGTTGGAGTGGTTGGAGACAAATATCATCTGTCTCCTTCCTGTACTGCCCCCGGGCCTGCACCAAGTAGACGTACAGGTTGGAAACAATGGTTATCCACTGACAAGGTACAGCTATTGTCAGAGACATTCTTACTAATGTTGTAGCTCAAAAAGCCTCATAAACTTTAAATGACCTAAATGTTATCTTCATTAAATTATTATTATTATTATTATTATTATTATTATTATTATTATTATTATTATTATTATTATTATTAATGACAATTGTTTGATATTAAAAGCAGTATTATTTATTTAATAATTAAACTCACATTATTCCTTTTATGTTGGTGCAGTGGAGCAAACACCAGCATTGAATACATCCTGGAAGTTCACAGCATCTCCCCTCTGGTTGGATCCTTAATGGGAGGAACACAGCTGACCATCACTGGCTCTGGTTTTAGCAACAACATTTCTGATGTTAGAGTCTCTATTGGTAAGTCACACAAGGTGTAAAAACAAATAAACTGAATTGTGACCGTTTTCCCACTGCTTTGTTTTGGTGAAACAGTAGTTGCCTCCAGGTTTTATGCGTGATCTCACCTGTGTTTTCTGACAGGTGGAGCTGAATGTGTTGTGACGACCGCCGCAGAGCAGGAGCTGCAGTGTGTTTTGGAGTCAGAGGAAAAGACCTTCACAGTGACAAACCAGGGAATTCATCCGGGTATAGTATATATAGTATAGTATATCCATCTTTTGTTGAAATGTCAAATTAAATCTCTGGCTCTGAGGCTTAATTGAACACACCAGAGAGCGGTTTAACTAACACACAACTGCTGCGAGCAGTGTTGTTGTCAACTTCAACTCAAATCTCACACCATCTAAAACACTCACAAAGAAACCAGAGTTTCAAAACTGGTTTGACCTTAGATTTTCTATATTAGCAGTATTTAAGCAGGGTCTGTTTGTAAAGTGTTTAAAATACACGTTATTTAAACAATGTACCATCATCTCACACTTGAATCCTAATGTCCGTCTTTCTAACAGTGTATGGACAAGGGTACGCATGGGAACCTGCCTCACTGTCGCTATATGTTGGAGATAAAGTTGCTTGGTGGTGGACTACGCCATCAGTATCAAGACAGAAGTATGCAGTCTTCAGTGTTTCTAACCCAAGTGGACACAGCGATGAAGGTGGTCCATTCAGCAGCGGAGCAGCCACAGCTAATGGTAAAAGGATTACAGAACAAATTTTGTACTTGAGTAAATAAAGTACCTGAAGGTTATGCGACAAATGCTGCATTTCATGTGACAAAACATCACCTTTACCCAGAGATACAGTAGGTTTGAGTATGAGATAACAAAACACAGACATACACACAGTTAATTGTGTGGCTTCAAATGCGTCACACCTTTCAACATGCAAGAAAGACAACAAGACAAGTGTGGACAACATGTTGTCTCAAGCTCTCATTTTCCCTCTCTGTTTTTTTTTTCCTCCACAGGGCAGTTTAGCTATGTTTTCACTGTGCCTGGTGTTTATTACTACAGCAGTGGCTACGTAGACCCTGGCAGCACCAGGACAATGCAGGGGGTCGTGAGGGTCATGCCTCGGGAAGAGAAGAGCAGCAATGTCGTCCTCACGGTTGCAGGAATAGAGGCCAAACTTGTGCCAGCTGGTAAATGTTCAGATCTGAGTTTACTCACGTTACATATACAAATGAGATATACACTTTGCCTCGTCTTTTTCAGGTTCACGTCGTGTTACCAGGTCGACCCCGGAGTGTGTTGCTTCGCCCCTGTGCCTACTGACCAACGATTCGTCCAGTGATGTTTCCTTCACAGTGTCAGCCTGCTCCACCCCCACTGTCCAGTCCATCTTCCCAAACCAGGGCTCGTACCACACAGTCATTCATATTGAGGGCAACGGCTTTGGCAACATCTCTTGCGCCATCGAGGTAAGGGACAATGTCATATCATATTTTAGTTTGGACCAATTTCAATCTTAATATGGTGCTAATATGAACATACAATAAGTCTATTGTTCTAGCTTCATTTCAAGTCAATATAGAGCATGCATTAACAGATGCATCTCAGTGACAGTGTTGTCTGTTGTTACTGTAGGTGACAGTTGGAGACCAGCCTTGTTATGTAATCAACAGCACTTACACAGAGATATACTGCCAGCTCAGTGCCGACAGTGGACTTCCTATCGGTCTGGCTCATCCTGTTGCGGTCCACGTCGACAACCTGGGCAGCGCCATTGTCACAGTAGAAGATGAGCTCCTGCGTCGGTTTGTGGTGCTCCCTGTGATCGATCAGGTGTCGCCTCATATCGGCAGCACTAACGGCTACACCAGGCTGTTGGTCCATGGCTCTGGCTTCTCTCAGGGTGACGTGCTTGTAGCCAATAAGCGCTGCACGCTGGTGTCTGTCAATTACACCTGCCTTATGTGTGACACCGCTGCATCGACGGCTAACTCTGGTGACGTAGTTTTTCAAACAGGCCGTATCCAAAGCACCTGCCTCTCAAACTGCTCCTTTGTCTACTCCTCCTCTGTTACTCCTGTTGTTAACAGTATTTCACCTACCAGCATAAACCGCCCAAGCACTGTAAACATCTTAGGACAAGGGTTCGGGAACAGCACAGGAGATGTGGTAGTGTTTGTTGACTCTGATGCGGTAGAAGTCACTAATGTTACCGATGGCAATATCACAGTTAAAGTAGGCGCTCTCCCTGCTGCTGGTCACTCAGTCAAAATAATAGTACGCAGCAAAGGCCTTGCGTCTCGTCAACCTACTCTGACAAGCGAAGCTAAGGCTGTCCTGTCTCCTCTCGTGGGCAGCTTGGCAGGGGGCACCCCACTGGTTTTCACAGGAAACGGCTTTGCTCCAGGAAACACAAGCGTGACCATCGGCGGGAAACCCTGCCCCGTTCAGTACACGACACCGAGTGAGCTTCACTGCCTGTCGCCCCCAAACAGCCAGGGATCAATGACTGTCAACATCAAAGTCCTGTCTGTAACGTATCCTGCTCTGAAATTCAACTACTCAACAGACCAGACTCCAGCCATTACCTCCATCAGCCCCAGCACTGGTAATTCTCCACCTCCGTCATAGAAACACATCTGACTTAAATATTGCAATCTATATTAATTACCAAATGTAGGGTACCAAGTAGATATAAATCTAAAGGTCAACCACAAACATATGTATATCCTGTTTTTTTCCCACAGGGCCAAGCGGTTCCCTCATCACTGTGACCGGTTCAGGATTTGGCAGCGTCCCACAGCTTATCTTCATCAATATAAATAATGTGCCCTGCAATGTATCCTCAGTCACTGATACAGAGGTCCAGTGCACTGCAGGAAACAACCCAGGAGGCCCCTATCCCATCATCCTTCAGCACCAGGTCAAAGGTTACGCCCAATCAATGGCCGTTTTCAACTATGAGCTGACTCTGAGTGATGTCCAGCCCAACGAGGGTATAAGTCCATTCACCACTATATTGACTTTATGCTTTCTTTCTTTTCACAATCACAATTTTAAATGTATCCCATAAATCTGTGTTTTAGGTAGTTTTGGTGGTGGTGCTCTGCTCTCGGTCCAGGGTTCAGGATTTGACCCAGACAACGCCATTGTACTTATCTGCAACAAAGAGTGTAGCGTGAACCGAGAAATGTCAACATCGACCCGTCTGTACTGCCGCTCTCCTTTCTACAATGGTTTGTTTTCCAATCATAATCATAACTGAATACCTTTACAGCGCAGGCAAAGTAACTGTGGATTACTTTAACAGGCTGTTGTTTTGAGAGATTACGCTACAGTGTGTGCCTGCTAGTGCTTCCTTTGTCAGGACGTCACGACAAACTAGTCTTTAAAGTTAAACGCTCTAATGGAAATTTAACCGTGAGGAATGTTGTCATGCTTTGCGCAGTAGAAATGACAGGAATGTAACTTAAGACAGTAGGTTGTCATTGATGATGTGTTATCACACACTGATTGTGCTGTATTGTTTTGCTCTGTTCCTGTGTAGCTTCTGCGTCCGAAGTGAGCTGTCCCGTATCTGTCATTAACCAACTGCAAACTGTCAACATATCAAATGGTTTCAATTACAAATCTCAGCTCACTCCGGTGATAACAGAGGTGTCTCCTCGACGCGGCGGAACTGCTGGAGGCATTCTGCTCACAATAACTGGCTCCGGTTTCAGGTGAAGACCGTCTCTGCAGTAGACGACACAATACACAGTCACACCCTGTTTATGGTCCACTGATCAAGAAGTAACCGCTCAGCTTCCATAACACAATAATTTGACTTCAGGCAGACTGACGTCCACTGTTGATAATAGTGTTTTATTGTGTTTGAACATTTAAAGGATATCTTTTTTTAAAATTCCGCAAAACCTAGTTTATTCTTTATACCTAATATTTACCATCGGGTCTAAAAGGTTTTTACAATGTCTTATAAATATATACAGTACATCTTCAAATTTACAAAGCAAAAATATTCACATTAACTTTTTAATGCAACTCACTTTTTATTCCTTGGTGGTGCATTTATTTATTCATTTTCATCTGTTTATTTTCGTTAGGGGTAGCAGGTGACTGAAGCATATCCCAGCCACTTTGGGCCTCAGGCGGGGTACTCCCTGGACAATGGCCAGTTAGTTGCAGGGCTGAAATTTAGATATAGACAGTGACAGACCATTTACTGTCACATTCATTCACTAGGGACATTTTAGATTTTCCCACTGACCTATAAATGCATGTGTTTGGTGCATTTATATCTTCTTGAAATTATTGCACATGCAGATATTTTTTTTAGGGTCATGCTGTCTTTCTCCTCCGTCTTACAGCACTAACGTGAATGAAGTCAATGTAACCATCGCAGGCATTGTGTGTGACATACAGTCTACCAACGACACTCACATCCTCTGTGTGACAAACGCTCAGCCACAGTCTCAGAAAACCAAAGTCCAAGTCAGCATCAAAGACCAGGGCAATGCCTTGATGGTAAGAGACCTTTAAAGCAACCATTAAACAAGCTACATCTACACGCAAGCAGTCCTATAAAACTTTTTTTAAATATTTGACAGGATAACGCCGACTTCTTCTACATTGATGTGTGGTCGTCCAGGTTCACTTGGGGCGGTCTGCCTCCACCAGAGAAGGGCTCGTTTGCTGTCATCACTAAAGGCCAGACTATTCTGCTGGACACCAGCACACCAGTGCTAAAAATGCTGCTTATTCAAGGTTCACCTAAGAAACACCTTCTATCTTCGCTGATGTCAGTTCTGTGTTTTTAATGAGTGTTGTGTCTCCAGGAGGGACACTGGTGTTTGATGAAGCTGACATTGAGCTCCAAGCTGAAAATATACTGATCACTGATGGTGGGGCACTTCAGATCGGCACAGAGGACGCACCATTCCAGCACAAGGCCATCATCACACTCCACGGAAACCTGCGCTCCCCAGAAATTCCTGTTTATGGCGCCAAGACACTGGGCGTCAGAGAGGGAGTCCTGGACCTACACGGTATAAGCACTCACAAAGCCCAATCAAATGCTGTGAAATTTAGTAAATAACAGTATACCTTTTTTATATATATATTTTTTCCTTTTAATAAACACTTACATTTTTGATCAACACTGCAGCAGGCTTAGCATTTCTGTTTTTTTTTATCTTATATATTTTTTTTCTTGTTTTTATAGTTTTATAATCTTAAAAGGAAAAAAATTGAAAACGACTAACAAAATTTACTACTTTCTGTAGTCCAGAAAATGTAATACCAGCAGCAGCAGAAACTAAACTAGTGACCTAGAGATATCTTTAGGTTATTTGCATAACCCCTGAGTTGCATGAGTGAGATGTCTCACTATGGGATACCGCCCCTCTGTCCTCTGTCTGAGGGGACGTATCCCATAGTAAGACATCGAGTAAGACAACTCAATTCCCCTGATTACATGATCACATCTGTAATTGGAGTTGTGTCCTGTAGGGGTGTGATTGGGGTCAGTATTTACCGACACTTCATCCTCTGTCCTGAGAGCTGTGCCTCTGATCCCAACCTGTTTCTCCAGGTATTCCCATTCTTGTTCCCTGGACACGTTTGGCAGAGACAGCCAACAGCGGCACAGTCACACTGAAGCTGATGCAGGCTGTGACTTGGAAACCCGACGACGAGATTGTACTTGCCTCAACTGGACACCGGTACAGCTGACATTTCTCACATTACAATTTATTTATTGATGGTGGTAAATGAACAAATAAGCTTTCTGTGGCAGTGGTTTCATTATTGTGTTATGTCGACCCGCCTGAGGACCATTTCAGGACTAAACCTGACCTCAGCTAAATCCTATAAAATAGCTTTGGTTTAATTTGAAGTAATGTAAAGAAGCACAAACATATATATATAATTTATAATTTCAGGCTCAGCCAGGAAGAGAATGAGGTGCGCAGGATTGCTTCAGTGTCGTCTGATGGCTTGACCATTACCTTGACTGAACCTCTGGACTACACCCACCTGGGGGTCGCGGTCACGCTGCCTGACGGGACGGTGTTTGAGGCACGAGGAGAGGTGGGTGTCCTCACCAGAAACATTGTAGTTCGAGGATCCACACAACTGGAATGGGCAGACACAATCGAAGCCTGTCCAGCTGGTTTTAACACAGGTACATTGTTCATTTCATCTCTTGCTCTATTGTGTTTTATTTACAACATGTCAGCAGAACTTATTACCATTTTATAAGCTACTTTTTATGTTTTGCTTGTAGGTGAATTTGCCACACAGACCTGTTTCCAAGGTCGTTTTGGAGAAGAGACTGGTAGTGATCAGTTTGGAGGCGCCATAATGTTTCATGCACCCGTCCCCGATATGAATCTTGCAAAAGGCAGACTGGAATATGTTGAGGTAAAATACATGAAACACTGTTGCATTCACCTTCGGATGATGCTACTGTATATAAATTAGATCAATCTCTAATTCTTCAGATTACCTATATGGGACAAGCTTTCAGGCTAGGACGGTACCCCGTTCACTGGCATATGATTGGAGACATCAACTTTCAGTCTTACGTGAGGGGTTGTGCCATCCATCACACATTCAACCGGGCCGTGACCATCCACAACACACACAGGCTGCTGGTTGAGCACAATATCATCTATGACATTATGGGCGGAGCCTTTTTCATTGAAGACGGCATAGAGACCGGCAACATCCTTCAGTACAACCTGGCCGTGTTTGTCAAACAGAGCACCAGCCTGCTGAATGATGACGTCACCCCCGCCGCCTACTGGGTCACCAATCCCAACAACACCATACGCCACAATGCAGCTGCGGGCGGGACCCACTTCGGCTTCTGGTACCGGATGCACGACAACCCAGACGGCCCGTCTTTCGACCCAAACATCTGCCAGAAGAGGGTTCCCCTGGGGCAGTTTGAGAACAACACAGTGCACTCGCAAGGCTGGTTTGGCATCTGGATTTTCCAGGAATACTTCCCGATGAAGGATGGAGGCTGCCAGTCCAATACCCCTGAGCCTGCGGTCTTCAAAACACTCACCACCTGGAACTGTGAGAAGGGCGCTGAGTGGGTGAACGTGGGCTCGGTGCAGTTTGATGGGTTTCTGATGGTCAACAATGAAAAAACAGGAACCGAAAGCAAGCGTATCATGCCCTGGGCCGTGAGTGAGTTTGGACCAATGGGAGGAGCAGTGGTGTCCAACAGCACCATTGTAGGCCACGTGGACGAACTCGGTCTGGGGGCGGACTACTGCTCTGTGAGAGGCGTCATTGCACCTTTTGACGACGGTCTGAGTGTCATCAACACCAAGTTTATCAACTTCGACCGGAGCTCCTGTGCGGCCATTGGGGTCACCAGAATTGATGGCACCTGTGTTGACAAATGTGGGGGCTGGGCTGTCAGGTTTAGTGGGATTGAATACTACAACTCTCCCAATAAGGCCGGCTTCAGATGGGAGCACGAGGTACAACTGGTGGACATGGACGGCTCCCTCACAGGTAATTAGTCTGAAAAAGCAGGTCTAGAAGATGCTTTAATATCCCCACAGCCTCAGTTTGGAGACTATGACTGGAGCAATGACTCAAAGACTAAATGCCAGTGTGGTCCATAGAGGATATTTCCACAATGGCTCTATAAGCTGCCGCACATAACACGGCCTGTAAGGTTGCTCCTGTTTCTCCAAACTGGAATTTGTGCTGACATTCATCTACTGTTAGGAATAAGTTATTAATACTAAGTATTTCAGTATTTTAAACCCCTTTTACAAAATACTGATGTTTGCGTCAAGTATCCATTGTTCGCTCTTCCTCTGACTTTATTCATTTTTATAATTTTTTTAGGAAACGTTAATTACAAAGTAGTACCCACAAGTGGCCTGCTGGACCCTGCCCACTGCACACAAAGAGCTGAGTGGAGCATTGGTTTCAATGGATCATTGTGCGACGACACTGTTAACTTCCACCGACTGGCATTTAACAATGCCGCACCTTCCTCTCTGGATGCCCATAATGTGTTAATGGCCAACAAACACGGTATTTAATACAGTTTTAATTGAAAACTCATGCTTTCTAAAATGATATTCTGTTTTAGTTGTTCTTTAATCTCTGTAACAGGCAGCAGTAATGTTCCCTACATGAAGAAGAGGCTGACCCATAAGCCCGGCTGGATGGCCCTGCTGCCTTCAGGCGACACATTCACCTGGAGCTTCATCGATGCGACTCAGTTCACAAACATCTCTTACACTGCCACCTTCTACGGATTCAAGGTACACATGAAAACCAAACCCTTAGATTAATACAAACATGTCAAACGGGCTAAATTCATTACTTTGTAAAGGTTAATCAACGATTCAATAACAGGATTTTAATTAAAACTTATGTTGAAATAATGATAATAATGCTCTAGGCAATTTTAAACATTTTACTTCATAATCAAATCATTAATAACATTTCAAACTTTTTTGATTCTTAAAGCCGGATGAATACGTGATCATTTTGCACAACTTCACCCAGAGCCCCGACAGGTTTAATATAGTTGACTTTAGAAATGGTTCAGCAACGCCTCTGAACTTCAGCAATAACCAAAACGGGGATTGGTACTTTGATGACACTGACAACCAGCTCTCCTACATGGGTTTGTGATTCATTTAGTTGTTAAATAAATAATGTTGCACAGACAGCAAGAGAATGTGCACAATGCTACGTTACTGTTCTTCTTTGACTTGACATCTTTCTGTTTTTGCAGTGTCCGGTAAAACGAGCAACCCCCTGCGCAAGGCCAGTGCTGATCCATCCCTGAGTGATGTTGACGTCACATTAAAGGTTTTCACATGCTTCTTCCCCCAATGCATCCAACCAACACCACCCCCTCCGGCAACACTCGCCCCACTGCCCAGCAAGCGGCCGGCCAACTTCATGTACGTTCAAGCTCTTTTGCACTCCCACTAATAAGATTTATTTTTACAATAGTGTTGCAGGACTGAACGCAGTATTTTTTCATCTCGAGTATGAAAAAGTGAGAGTAGTGTGGATATAACAACATGAAAGTACACAACAACAGCTTTACAATTGTAAATATATAATTGTAAATTGACAGGGTATCCTCTGGGACCCGTCAATTCTTTATTTGTTAACTTTTTCTTGTTTTTTTTTTTATAGTTTGTGGTCTAATGCCTCCTTCTGGAACAAGTCAACTGAAAATAACAACTCTGTACCAGCAGAAGGCGCTGATGTGGTCATCCCGTCAGGTAATACTAATTGCATTATCCAAACCTTTTTAAATAAAACCATGTTGCATTGTATATATAAATAACAATTTATATTTTTTTAGCTTTGGCTAGCATTAGTCCTATTTTCAGTTGTCAGTTACTATAAAATAAGACTCCTAATTGACCAACAGGTAAGTGGGTGGTGTTGGACACCAGTACGCCTCCCCTCAACAAGCTGACTGTGAACGGTGTGCTCGAGATCCCTGACAACTTGAACACCTCGAGCAGCAGACGGCGGCGGTCTGCGGGCAGCCCTGTGGTCTTAGACGCTGTGTACATCTTTATACAGGTCTGTGTTCACTGATAACGCATCAGATTTTAGTAAACTATTACATATTTCTGTGGTGTTATTTGGTAAATTGTCTTATTTCAGGGTGGGAGATTAATAGCTGGTTGGCCAGATGCACCATTCAAAGGCGAGCTGCACATCAATCTGAGAGGAAACCATCACACTCCTGACTTCCCCCTGCCCAACGGACCAAACCAAGGATCCAAAGTCTTGGGTAAAAAAACTTCATTCATTTCCTTTATTTAAAGAAGGAGCAGCCAAAAACTCCCCACACTTCTCCCTCACCTTCATAAACCCCTCCCACAACAACCATGCCTGCTTTAATTTTGTTTCCAATCTGTAAAACAATTCACCACCATCAAAATTTATTTCATCAAATCTGTTTTTTTTTTCTTATCTTTGCTGGTTCTATAGTATTAGAATAATTAATGTGTGTTACCTCTCCTCTGTATCAGGTGTGTTTGGGACTCTGGACCTTTATGGACAGCCACACAACGTTTACCACACCAAACTAGCTGCCACTTCAGCTGCTGGATCCAACACACTGACACTGGCGAAGTCTGTGGACTGGCAGGTCAGGTTAATTTCTGCTCAACGTTCAGTCATTTTCCCAAACAGTAATTTAAAAGGTTAAGGACTTGCTTGGGTTTGATAAGCAGAAACACAAACAAGGGTTCTAAAGGAATTGTGGCGCAAACATTTCTAATTATGTATTTAATTAAACATAATTAATGTATAGGATCAGAAACAGTTCCCTCAAAAGGTCATGGAAAATGATCAGGCCTGAATTATTAAACACATGACAAAGCCCACATAGACTGATAAGTTACAAATTAATATTATGTGTTTATGTATTTAATTAGCTTTTGTAATAAGTCTTGGTCGTGTGTAGGTCGGGGATGAAGTGGCCATTTCCACCAGCAGCTACGACACATGGGAGACAGAAAAACGCCAAATCACTGCTGTGTCTCCAAACGGTTTCGTTCTAACTCTGGACCAACCTCTAACTTACGACCACATCGGTCAGTATCATATTTATTTACAGTATGTTGCTGAAGTTGTTTTTTGAGAAATTGAAAATTGTAAATTGTCTTCCTTCAGGTGAGACACACTCTGTCCCGGAAACATCGTACAGCTACACTTTGGCTGCCGACGTCGCTCTTCTCACCAGAAGCATTAAAATCATCGGTGTGGAGTATCCAGACATGATGATGGAGTCATTTGGAGCCAGACTGCTGGTGGGCACCTACTCCTCTGAGGGAATTGACTACAAAGGTACATCATCCATTTCCTTTTGGTCAAACATAACTGTATCTAACACAGGGCATGCTTTTTGTGACACTTTGATTGGTTTTATGTGTATTTAAATGCATCCAGAGGGACCCAATGTTGCAACAGTTGCCATCTTGAATCTTGAATAAACAGAGACCAGACTAATTCTCTGTATGGAATAGAAAAAAGGTGGCTGACCAGGCTATACGTTTTAATTAACATAAGCATACCTCTCACCATTATAGAAAATAGTGTATGTAAACTTTCTTAAAGTAAAGTAAAGTGCTGTTTTTTCCCTTAGATGTCCAAAATTAAAATAGAAAATGCTGTCTGGGTTTCAGTTTAGCTTGCTCCTTTGTTCATGGGACTGGTTTTGGGGCTTTTGTAAAGCAGATGTTTTAATGCATTCTACCTTATGCTTGTGGATAAATGATCTATATGTTTTATTCTTGAAGGCAAAGCTCAGATCAGAAACGTGGAGTTTTATCGCACGGGTCAGGAAGGCTGGACCGACGACTACGACCCTCGTTACTCGGTGGCTTTTCTCAATTTAGAAAAAGTACGTAAATATATTTGGGTTTGTATGAAAAGGACAGAAGTATTTAAACATTAATACATTTAAACATATTCATACAGACATCAACTATACAGCATTATGTACAATGTATGGCTTTGTTGCAGAAATGTGTATTAATATTTTCTAACATGTGTTTGAAGGTTGAAGGAGAGACGTACATTCAGGGCTGTGCTTTCCATGACGGCTTCTCTCCAGCCATCGGTGTGTTCGGGACAGACGATCTAAATGTTGATGATAATGTTATCCACCACACTGTTGGAGAAGGTAATCTCTGTGGCAGATACATTTGCATATGTGATAAATGCAACTAGGTTCAGACACTAAACTGGACATATTTTTTGGAAAGGCATCAGGATCTGGGGTAACAACGTCACTGTGAGAAGAAACCTTGTGATGATGTCTCTGTGGCCGGGATCGTACCAGGGCCGAGAGGAGCCCTTCAACACTAACTGGAACGCCGCCATTGAGGTCCGTAACAGTGAAAGAAGAAAAAGCACTATTCCGTTTTCTTGCATTTGTGTCAAGATTGTCTTTTCTTCCAGGTTAACAAGGGAACAAGTGTGGTCCTGCAGAATAACATTGTGGCAGGTTATGAGAGAGTCGGGTACCGCATCAACGGAGAACCATGTCCAGGTAACAAACATCACAAAGCTTATATTAACATTTAGTTTGAGTTGAAAATTACCCACGTTCCCTTGGTTTCACTTCTTCTACAGATGATCCCAACGACAGTGAGATGTGGAGCCATAACGAGGTTCACGGTGGTCTCTATGGGGTCTACCTCAACAAAGATGGCCTCCCTGGCTGTTTACTCATCAGAGAGTTTTTTATCTGGAAGAACTATGACTTTGCCATCTACTTCCAGGTATCACTTTGATGTTTACTTTATTCCCTCAAAAGTTATTTCAGGTTGATTGAAGACATTTGATATAATCTCTTTTTCTGCAGGTCAGCCAAAATGTTATTGTTGCAAATGTGACTTTGGTGGACAACGGCCTGGGCGTCATGCCCATGATCTATGGCCCTCCATCTGTCACTCACGCCTTTGAAGATAAATCAGCTACCATTCAGGTGACAGGATATTTGGATTTTTAAACACTCTCTTCATGTTAAACCAACATACGTAAATGTTTTCAAAAGCTATGATACAATTCCCTTTTTTTTTGTCTTTTGCCAGAATGCCTTGATTGTTGGCAGCAGCCCAAACTTTAACTGTTCAGACACTGTGCCCAGCAGTAACTTTAATATCAAAATCACCAGTGAGCATCGAGCTCCCAGACCTCTCACAGGTATGGGACGTCCTCCTCTGCTGTCACTGAGATAACAAAACCCTATTAGTGGGTCTTGTTAAATCTATGTGTTGTCTCTTGTCTCTGTTCAGGAGGAAGGTCGGGCCTTTGCTGGCCCAATTTTAACTCTGGACACAACTCGGCTCCAGATGAGCCTCACAGCCTGAACATGAACTACAACACCATCAAAGGACTGATGACAGTCACTGGTCAGTTCAGTCTAATAGAGCATTAAGGTGTTGTGAAGAAATCATCTAATCTTATCCTCTCTTGCTTCAGACACAACGTTTGTTGGTTTTAAGGCTGTCTGCTCAGGTGAAGAGAACATTATGTTCATAACCAACCCCCTAGACGAGGACCTGCAGCATCCAGTGCAGGTGTCTGGAATCAGAATAGTTGACAGCACAGTGGACAACAAAGTGTTCATCCACAGACCAGATGTGAGGTGAGTCACTTAAAAACACTTAAATGGGTTGAAAGACTTTTAGTAAATAAATACATAATCATATTGTTCTTCTTTGGCAAAACAAATCAGAAAACTTCACATTAACACAGACACTCATGTAACACTAGTTACATGAGTTACATTCAGAAGATGAGCCAGGTTTTAAGGGACTAAAGGCCCAAAAACCTGTAAACCTGCCAACATATTTCTAAGAACCTGTTGCTTGCCACAATGCATCGTGGATGTTGAAGGCTTGGTTGTGCTGCCTCCAGGTGGACGGAAGCTGATCAAACAAACATGTTTTTGTTTTGTTCTTCAGTAAAGCAAACCCATCCGACTGCGTGGACATGGACTGCGATGCCAAGAAGAAGACTCTGCTCCGGGACATGGACGGCTCGTTCCTGGGAGTGAAGGGAGCTGTTGTGCCTCAGTCCGAGTTCGAGTGGGGGGGTGATCCCAGGAGGGGGCTCGGCGACTACCGCATTCCTAAAGTCATGCTCACTTACCCCAACGGCAGCCGCATCCCTGTGGCACAGATCGCACCAAATAAAGGTCAATAATTAGCCCAGTACAATAATTATAATAATAATTAGTACATGTTCCTTTTTTAAGAGTGGGACAGTATGTCAGGACACATTCTCTCCTAATGCATTAATTAAATGACC
The DNA here is from genome assembly GCA_024349245.1 of Neodontobutis hainanensis. Taxonomy (NCBI): domain Eukaryota; kingdom Metazoa; phylum Chordata; class Actinopteri; order Gobiiformes; family Odontobutidae; genus Neodontobutis; species Neodontobutis hainanensis. The sequence continues at coordinate 2,066,762 of JALDNG010000037.1, forward strand.
CAACTTTGACATTGACCGTTCTTGTGGACATTGAGAAAACTAAGATTTACTTGAGTGACACAAAATGTAGTGAATTAATAAAATTAACACAAATTTTATGACACATTGTAAAAAGTGGAGCATTATTTGGCATCTGGGACATTTAGGATGGACGAATGAGAACATGTGAGTGACCTTGTCGACAGAGAAACTAATCCAGTTTTCTGTTTCCAGGTGTCATCAGGAAAGACTGCACGTACATGGATTCATGGCAGAGCTACAACTGCACTGGGCTCGATTACAGGATGTTGGTCATTGAGAGTCTGGACGCAGACACAGAGACAAGACGCCTGTCCCCCGTCGCTCTGTTGGGAGACGGATATGTGGATCTTATTAACGGTATGATTTAGATCAAATATTCTCACGTTAATAAGTTTAACAAACACCAATACTTAAAGTTACTTAAGGTAGCTCTAATTTTACATTTTGTTGCGTTTGTTGTGAAGCTGAAAATGTAAAGTTGTCTGTGTGTGTTTTTGGTGCAGGCCCCCAGGACCACGGATGGTGCGCGGGCTACACCTGTCAGAAGAGAGTGTCCCTGTTTCATGGCATCGTAGCCACTGATCACGCCTTTGACATCTTCTTCACCAGCGTCAGCCCACAGAAACTCCGCCTGATGATGCTCAACACTGCTCCCGCTGACGTCAGTTTCCCAGATTATTATTATTATTATTATTATTTTTCAAATCCAGTCAAATAAATTTAGATCAGGCACTCATTCCTTTTTTATTGTTTTCCTTTTTTTTACAGAGTGTCTTGATCTCAATCTTTTACTCCATGCCTGAACGACTGGATGTATACGTCAACAACAAACTGATCGCTCCAACTAACGCTGAGTGGAACAACGACAACACTGACTACACTCTGAAGAAACCCATGACTCCAGGTACAAAAGCCTCACCCTTCAATAAACTATCCCTATGATGGCACGGCACAGTCCAGTCGTTTGTAAAAGGGTGTCTGTGAGATACTTTGGGCTAGGTCACTTATTCCCTACAGTAGGTAACTGTCAGCACAATCTCAGTTTGGAGAAGCAGACAGGAGCAATGCCAGGGTTTGTGTAGCAACTAATGGGGACAGGGGACAGTTTTATAACATCATCAACAACATTTTTCTCAGCAACATATATTGTGGAAATAATGTCTATTGTCCACACGTTTAAATGAGCAGTGAAGGTGTTCAGTGTTTGAAATGTTGAGTGTGTGAAATCAGACTGACAATAAATGTCAGTCTGGGGGAATAAATGATCTCCAAAACTATCTAATACAACCACATTTACAAGAAAATGTACAATCCCTTGAAGTCTCTCAAAGTTTTTTTAATCAACCACCAAAAGTAATACTTGATAAAGGACAGATGTCTTTAAGCCGTCAACAGGAACTATTATTACAACAGTTGTGGTAATGTTATATGATCATGTGGTGTTGCAGGTCAGTATGTTCCTGCGATAAATGCCACTGAGGGAACCAACTTCTTCGACCAGGAGTACAAGATGCTAAAGGTCATCGTGAAAGGCTCCGAACCAGTGGAAATCCGCACTTCCCCGGTGCTCTTTCTGGCCTTTGATTTGCCCGCCATGACAGAGGACCAGTTCTTCGGAGACAACCTGGTCAATAACTTGGCCATATTCCTCAAAGTGCCGCCGAACATGATCCGAATCACAAACATCATCCGGGCCAACGGCGGGGCACGGCGCAGGAGGTCCACGGGGCTCACTGTGGAGGTGGAGATCAAGAAACCCCCCGTCCAGCAAACCACCAACAGCACCAATGGTCAGTGGAGAAATATATGAACCACACTGAGACAGGTTTTCTGTGTGTTTTGGCCTCACATATGCAAATCGGGTTTTAAAGCACCTTTTCTAAACGTGCTGACATCTCACCTCAGTTTGCACATACCTACTATTTTATATAACGAACATGTGCGTATCCATGGTTACGAAACATATAACAGTGGCCACAAAACCAGGTTTCAGTAAAAAGTACTATAGCTTGTGTTTTTGAAATGAGTAAAAGCACTTTTACCATGACGTAAAAGTGCTTAAAAATGTGATGATTTAAATCTAATGTAATTGTTTCTGTCACTGACGGGAAAAAGTATTTCTATCATTTAGCTCGACCATCATTGGAGAATGAAGCGGTAGTCAGTTTGCACTTTCAGTCACAAAACTTGAAGACTCCTGGTGGGCCAAACCAAACCCCTCGGCGGGCCACTCTAACACAAACCGCTCCAGTCGTTTTATAGTTTGTTTGTTGTGCTTCTTCAGACGAGGACTTTGCCTTATTGAAGAACATTGCTGATAACCTGGGTCAGGCGGCTGTCTCGGGGAACCTCAGTACATCCATCGGCTTCAACGTGTCGTCCTTGGGCCTGATCACTCCGCCTCCACCCCCTTCAGACCCCACCTGGAACGAGGTAACGCTCTCAAAATAATCTGACAAACTGTCCTTCATAAATGTAATCTTAATGGAGATTATTCCTGTTACTCGCAGGTTGCCACTGCGGAGGAGACGAGGGCGGACGCTAAAGTGAGCTTTGTGTCGAGTGTGTCCAAGCTGCTGCTGATGGAGGAGCCCATCGCAGGCGTCTATGTGGGACCCCTGTCTCAACAGCCCAGTCTGATGGCAGTGGATGAAAATGTGAGCCTTTTAAACTATAATCATACATTCATAAATATAAAATAAACAATTAAAGAAGAACTGAGAAAGAAACGATGTCTTCTTGTGGAGTTCAGTGTTTGTAACGTTGTGTTTTTTTGGGATCAGGGCGACTGTGTCTCGGTTGGAGTGACGACGCTCACAGTGACGGCGAGTCTGAAGAACGCCAGTGGAAACGTCGTGAGCGGTCTCCAGGGAAACACAACTATCATGTTCAAGACGTGCTGGGCCAACTTCACCGACCTGGCTCTGACCACCGGTGGTACGTCTGCCTTAAATGTTCTCCACTCGAGTCCCCCATCATCTGGAGAACATGACAAACCTAAAGCTCAGGGAGACAGCTGGCCTTTTAGAATCCAAACTGAAAATATTTTAAATTAACTGATTTTAAATATTTTTAGGTCACATCATGTAAAATGTTTCCAAAGCTACAGTCTTAGGAACAATTGATTTTAATGCAATACGTTTAACGTGAAGTGTCTAGTTGTGAATAATTTTTTGTGTAGTCCTCTTCACAAAAAGACCCATATTCGTTTTTTACCGTACAATCTGTAGAATTCATTAAGATGTTTTCTTGACATCAGTAAAACTAAAATTTTTTTAAGACATGTACTTGGTTTGACAAATACTGTTACGCCTCATCAGAACAATCACAACTTAAATATTTAAATATATTCTAGAGTTTGCAGCAGCATTTAATTCAGAGTGCTGCTGCTTTTAGGAGATACACAGTGACCTTTAATACCTCTCTGTCGTGTCCCGCAGGCGAGAACCTCACCATGGTCTTTACTTTGAAAGACTGGGGCGCTCAGTCTCGCTCCATCTCCGTGAAAGAACTCCCGACGACTGTTAATCCAACGACCAACGGACCCGAGACCACAACCACCACCGACAGCAGCGTGTTCGGCTCGGCTTCGACCGCGGGGCTCGGGAGCCTCTGTGTGGTGAGCGTGATCTACGCTGTGGCCTACTGCTCCGAGAGCGTCACCGTTTACTGAAACTACGACAGCCACAGGGTTCGAATGAAGGAGCCCCTACCTCTGCTCACACTCAGCTCATCATGAAGAAGCCTGAGATACTCTGTACTGTTGCATTATGGGTAAATGTATCTGTCTCTTTGTACTCATGTAATGCTTTACTTTATGAATAGGTTACACACTTTAAGGTGAAATTAAGGATTCTTTTAATAGCAATGTCTTTTTACATGTTTTTCTAATGGCCAAGTAACATTTAAAACCAACAGTAAATGACAAAAGACAAAGCTTCTGCATTTTATTAGTTTCTTAATAACGTTTGAGAAACTTGACACAGCTCTAATCCATTCCTTTTAGATTTTAGTCTCCATCCTGTAAACTCTACTTTACATGAGTCTACTTTACATTTTATACTGAAATTCAATGAATCAAATGGAAAACTTGATGTTAAGCTCATGCTAAAGGAAGTTTAATGCCAAAGAGAAGAACAAAAATAAATGTTTACAGATGACACTAATTCTTCTAAAGCTTTTTGGTTTAGCTTTAGGTTTTGCTCTCTCTTTTATTACTCCACACAGTAAATCCTCAACAACAAAACAGTGCAATTATTCTTTAACTTTTACATTATGGGTCAACCTGTTCCCACTGAAGATTATATTTCTAGGTGCAATAGTTTTTTCACTGGAATAAAAATGAAGGGAAATATGTACAGTATAATCTCTTGAATAAATTCTATTTTTAATGGGTATTTTGTTGTGTTTTTTTTGGTTTAACACCTTTCTTTTTTCCCAGAACAAGTCCTAGTAACATTTAATTTAATGATGTTTCACAGCAGTTTTTTGTGAATAACTTTGGCTCTGTTAAAGCAAATGGCACAATTATTTTACTTCTCTGTAAGGAAAATAGTAACGCCCATTGTCCTTATTAACTCCCATTAAAAAAAGATTTTTAATACACTGCCATTGCTGTATACATTTTATCATTTTTTTATAGACTTATGGTAGTGAGGGGCTGGAATTTTAGTTTATGTTGTTTTCCACCAGATGGCTCTGACACTACACTAAAAATAAAATAAAAAAATTTAATTAAATTAAATTAATTAAATTAAAAACAAAATCAATCTTGATGCAATTTTTTGACAATCCCAGGCTCTAATAATTACCCACAAAAAATATATTTGCATTTATTGGATGGAAAATTAATAACTTTTTGTGTTATTTGTCTTATTTTGAAATCAAGTTCTAATCACGAAAACTGACATTAAAGGGGTTACATTTTAGAGACACAATAAATATGTGTTATGTATGTTGATGACAGTAGCTAATAGAATCTATTTTTTGTGTAGTTATTCATTATTATTATTATTATTATTATTATTATTATTATTATTATTATTATTATTATTATAGTTTTTATTGGAGCTGATTTTTTGGAATGCTTGGACAACAGGTGTAACACAAATTCTAGGATTGGTGGAGGGTTAAAAAGTCGTTAGATTTTCTGAAATCACCCTGAACCAAAGGTCTTCATTGTGTCTTCAAGGTAGGTGTTGAGAAAAATAAGAATAAATATGTTACAATAATACAAATCAGAAAATTGTAACATAAATGAAATTTATCCTGGCAAATAACTACCTTTTACAAACATGATGAAGACTGTTAATGAACTTCTAGTCTCTAGAAACGTAGGACCGTTTGAGCCAAACTGAAGCCTCTGTCCGTGGTGCTGAATGACGCTTGTTTGAATGGCGTTTCTTTATCAACGTAATGTCTATAGTTGGCCACGAGAGGGCGTTAGACTCCACAGTGACGAGAATATCTAGGGTTTATTTTACAGTAAAGGTGTTTAACATTGGGCTTCAGTAGCGTCACGTTTAACGTCTCTGAGGGGTTTACTTTTGTGTCTCCGCTGCAGATGTTTGCGCAAACCCAACGCGCATCTTTTCAGCGCATATCTGTTCTGGTGGTGACGGCTGACAGGGGAACAAATAGTTTTACAACCTTAATTTGTGCTCCCCATTAAACCCCGGCGTGAAGAGCACAATGTTGTGGGCGTGTACAGTGTGGGGCCTTTTTAACTGTGCGCCGCCTGGGCTGCACTTTGCGGAGCGTCAGCCACTTGCCGCGGGCTGGATGCAGAGTTCATCCGCTCAGAGGATGGATCTCCACTATTTGGTCGTTCTCTGCGGGGCTCTGTTGCTTTATTGGGACACTCTCTGCGTCCAAACCGTATCCATATTCCCCCCAGCTGCGCCTAAAATCAGAGTGGCCAAAATCTTTGATGGACAAGACGCGTCGAAGTATTTCAAGGAGTTTCACGCGCCTCAAGGCTTTAACAACAAGGCGACACCTAAAGATTTAGTGGAGCCTCACGATTACATGCTGTCCATCTACAAAACCTTCTCCACAGCGGAAAAACTCGGACTAAACGCCAGCTTTTTCCGCGCATCGAAAGCAGCCAACACTATCGCGAGTTTTGTGGATATTGGACAAGGTATGGCGCACGTTTCCCTCTTTACACTCAACAATTTACAGTCCATAACACGTCTCTCCCTTGTGTGATAAGTTTGTATGTACAATATAAATTACAATTAAAGAAACAGCCTGTAAGAGGTACGTTTTTAGCAGGTGAGTAAAGTTAGAGGTACACACAAAAATGTGTAGTGTAGAAACTAATAAACTAATTAAACATGAACCAATCAAAGTTACAAGATAAAGTATCTAGTTTTAATGAGAAACGCAGCCACGTGAATAGAAATAAATACGTTTATTAGACCTATTTGTTATTGTTTCATTTGGACTGTCTCTAAATGTTGGAGAATTTCATGTAAAAATGAGGTGTGTGTCGTTTTCATTACACATATATTTTTACTGTCTTGGTTTGTCGTGGCCTATGTGTTAGAAACAGCATTTATTAGTTACACTTTCTGTAGTTTTATCGAGAATGTTAAACAACATGGCTCTTGTGAATTTATTACTGATAACTGACTTCACGCGTTTTTTTATTTTTTTTTTAGAGTAACACTTTTCTGCCTTCCTTCACAATAGCACTAGAAGCACAGTATATTCAGTGTCACCAGACTTTAGAGCAGGAGGAAGGTCAGACTGTAATGGTCTCATTTAACACAGCCCAGGGCAGTGGTTCTCAAACTGAGGCACAGGTCCCTCTGGTTTTAGGCTGGTTTTCTCCTGAGTTTCATTTTATGATGAAAAAAAAAACAAAAACACATCAGGTCTGTTTTTATTTTATTTTTTACTACAGCGTACACTCTTTATACTTTACATTATTACTGTAATCACAAACTGTACTAAACATTACAAAAGCTGCGATGACACCAAAGGTTTTATATTCTAATATTTACACAGCAGCGTAGTTATTCTACTGTGTAAACTGTGGAATATGTGGTTAAACAGGCCCTGACTTCTTTATTTTACTGATGGTCCTTGGAGGGTTTTTTTGGTCTAGAATGTTTCTGAACCACTGGATTTAGTTAAAAATTTAATTTTTCTGAAAGTTGCCTTTTAATTGAAACCTTTCCCCTGACGCTGAACGGTTTATGAAAAAATTACACTGCAGTATCTTTAAAAAAAAAAAAAAAAACAGTGTCCAAGTTAATACAACACAAAATTCAGAGTCATGTTTTCACATTTCTATATTTTGAAACATAAATAGAGGACACAGTATATTGCAGTTTAAAGACCTACAGGCTTTAGGACAGTTTTTACGTATACTCACAATTTGTTCACACTATAATGAGTCAAGTGTAGTGTAAAATAAAGTGTTACCGAAAATTTCAATAAACTTTTTTTTGAGGTGCATCTGTGTTATTTTTTTTAATGATCACTAAATGTGATTTAGTTTGATTTTCTGAGTAGGACATTGAGTCAAATAGGATTCTGTTCAGGACTGTTCACATCCATCTGTAAATGCACTTTTATTTATGTTTATTAAGGAGGCCTAATTTAAATCCACTTGGTTTATTTATTACAATGAAGTAGTTTTAAAATCCACTTGCTCTTTTTGATTTACATTTACATTTAGTCATTTAACAGATGTTTTTATCCAAAGCAACTTACAAATGAGGAAAACAATGAAAGCAATTTTAACACAAGGTAAAAAAAAAAAAAAACATAAGTGCACCAAAAACTAGTCTGTCCCAGCACAGTATCCAAAGTTATGAATAGGAATTGTTTTTTTGTTTTTGTCAGTCAGGTGTTGATGGAAGAGATGTGTTTTCAGGCGTTTTTTAAAGATGGCTACAGAATCTGCTGATCTTGTAGCAGCAGTAGATCATTCCACCAATGAACAGATCCAGAGAAAATACGTGAGAGTGATTTTTCCTTTTTGGGATGGTACCACCAGACGTTGTTCATTTTCAGAGCGCAGGGATCTGGTAGGAACTGTATCAGTGAGTGAAAATATGAGGGGGCAGAACCAGTGGTGGTCTTTTAGGTCAAAAGCATAGTTTTGAACTTGATGCAGTCATCGACCGGGAGCCAGTGTAACCTAATGAAGAGAGGAGTTACATGCGCTCTCTTCGGTTCTTTAAAGACCACTCTTGCATCAGTTTGGACTGGACATATAATGTTTGCATCATACTCTAGTCTTGGCCTTGACTCAGTCTTGGTTAATGTGGTGTTTACTGAACAATTACTGCACTTTGTGATAAGCTGCTAAACTGTATTTTAATGCCTTTTTCACCTGTCCCATGTACTGACTGGGCCTGGGTCAGTATGGGAGTCTCTTTACTCTCACAATGTTCATTCATTCAATTCAGTTTTGTTTATATCGTCCGATACAACTGCAGCTGCCTCAGTGGGGCTTACAGAGACAAAGAAAGCTGCAAATAGCAAAACTAAACTAAGCAGAGATGTAAACTAATATTGTATTGACAATATCACAGTATCAATTAAATTAAAATACTTAACAGTTCCTAGTAAATTGGACAAAGGCAGATGTTTTGAGTTGTAAATAATGTTGTGTCAAAGAAAACACAAATACAATTCTTATAAAAAAAAATGAACTTTATCACTTTCTGGTCTTGTCTCATCTGTTTTTTTTAAACTCAGTGGCATGTATTAGTGCTTTTTAAAATTGCTGTTATTGTGGTGTTTAACCATGAAATACCTGAAAACCAGTTATTGTCCCGTACCCTATAATGACAATAAACCTGAATCCATTTAAATTAAATTTAAATTAAGTTTTTTTCAATGTAGATAAAATTTAAATGGCACAAATTCACATCATAGCCTCATACAGCAATTATAATTCTCTATGGCTCTTGACACATTTGGATATTCCCCTTTATCCCTTTAGTCTCATTTATCAGAATAAACATTAGCTCAGTTTTAGTCACACTTTATTCAATAACTGAGTTTGACACAGTTATTTTACGCTGCATAAACGTCCACAGTCCAGACAACTGTGGCGTGGTGTTTTTGTCAGAGTCTCGTCTTGTATTCCCTCATCGTCCCGTGAGGATCTGTCTCATTTCTGTTTTTAATGTTTCCCACAGACGACCTGCCCCTGGCGCCTCTGAGGAGACAGCGCTATCTCTTTGACGTCTCGACTCTCCCGGAAAAGGCCGAGGTACTGGGAGCCGAGCTCAGGATCTACACCAAAGCATCTGGGAATGTCCGGATTTCGGAAACGGAGCCTGTGGACGTGCAGCTTCTGTCCTGCCACGACCGGCAGCTGCTCCTCTCCAAAACGCTGGACCTGCAGGACTCGCACCGGCCCAAGTGGGAGGTCCTAGACGTGTGGGAGGTCTTCAGGGACTGGCAGGGGTTGAGTCCGGGCCAACCTTTCTGTCTGGAGCTGAGGGCCATTCTGGACAACTCCGAAAGAGAGTTGGACCTTAACATTTTGGGCCTGCACCGTCACGGGAAGCCCCAACAGAAGAAGGCCATTTTAGTGGTTTTTACCCGATCGAAAAAGAGACAGACCCTCTTTAATGAAAGGAGAGGACTGGCAAGGAAGGCCAAAGAACGAGGTCCCAACCGAAGTCGACGAACAGCAACATCGAAAACCCGTCACGGCAAACGTCACGGGAAAAAATCTAAATCGAGGTGCAGCAAGAAACAGCTCCACGTGAACTTCCGGGACCTGGGCTGGGACGACTGGATCATCGCGCCTCTGGACTACGAAGCGTACCACTGCGAAGGGGTGTGCGACTTCCCCTTGAGGTCCCACCTGGAGCCCACCAACCACGCCATCATCCAGACGCTGATGAACTCCATGAATCCCAGCAACATGCCCCCGAGCTGCTGCGCCCCGAACAAACTCAGCCCCATCAGCATCCTCTACATCGACTCAGGGAACAACGTGGTCTACAAACAGTACGAGGACATGGTGGTGGAGTCCTGCGGCTGCCGGTAGTGGGCCCCAAATAGTGTCCTGTCATGGGACACCTTCAAATACATATATATATATATATATCTGAACTTAAAGAAACAGAAGAGACTCTGCAGTGAGTCCTGTTTATGGATCAACAGCCTTGTTTCCACTTTGGGTAAGGCACGGGTCAGGTCAGTATGGGACAGTTTGAGTCGTTTCCACTCTGCTGGGTCATGAAGAGATGCGTCTGCTGAAGAATGAATGAAGTGCCACAAAAGTCATGTCTCTATTTGAGAAATTAAATGTGTTTGAAGCAGACCTTAAGGAACTTAAATCAGAGTAAATCCTGTTGTAGCAGCGAGAGGCTGGAGGAACAGCTGCTGCAGGAAACATTAAACTGTTTCTGTTGATTCCTATCTTTCTAAATATTCAATAATATTTGATGCACAGGTTTGTGTTTAATGCAGATGATAAATACAATGTTTAAATTCATAAAGCCAGAGTCGTGCCACATGCTAGCTTTCTCTTTGGGAAAAAAAAGTATAACATATTTATCTTTTTTTTTGTGAGAATATAACATTCATCAAAAAAACACACACACATTACGGTATATATTTATTTTACCATTGTTTTCATTTAATGTTTTTCCTGTTGCTTCATTTCTTTGCTCGAGTGAAACTTAAATATATCGGCCAATCAGCTGACAGCAGTGTTAAACTACACTCCTCCCAAAGTGGACCACATAGGGGACGACTGGGACAACAGTGGGACAGTACGCTTTTGGTAAATGAAACGCACCAGAACCGACCCAACCCGACCTGTCCCAGTGGAAACAAACTTCTTGAGACTGTTCTTGAGTTCACTTTTAAAAGTTTCAGTCTCGTCTCGTTTGGTCTTGTCTCGATCCTGAACATAGAGGTGTTCAGTTCCTAAACCCAGACATAACTGCTTTATTTGTCCACATCTTTCTCGTGACTGGAGCAAAAGCCAATAACTCCATCAGAACACTAACTAGAGCTTGGACTTGGGACTCGTAGGGTTTGGATTTTATTACTCTTCTCCTTCATATCTCTTTCCGATTAATCCCTTGATTTGCTCTTGTCTTGGTCCCGAAAGACTCTGGTCTGGATCTTCACTCAGTTAATTCGGTCTTGACAACATTACCATTCAGAAACACAAAATTTAAAAACAAAATCATTTGTGCCTTTTCTCCTAAATCATTCTGCAGCTCGACTCAGGGAATAAACGCTCCTCTTTCACCAGACGAACAACAGCTCAACCTGACTTTTGTGTAAAATGCACTGATTCTGTTCAAAGACACACGTGTAAATATTTTAAAATGGAGATGATAATTTATGATCTGTTATAAGTTATTGCGTTTTTATTGTCCTCTTCACACATCTGGGTGAGGTTTGACGCTCGGCTCTGGGACTCACCGACTGTGCTCTGGTTGTACATATAAACTGGAAATAATGACTCTACTCTTAGTTTAGAGGCCTTTTATTCTTTCTATGTGCTGTATTCTTCCTGAAATCTAATATATTATACTGACTGTCGGACCATTTACCAGTGAAATAATCAGTTTTTAACCAAACAAATTTATTCTTATAAACTGCATTAAGTGTAAAATATAGAATAACAAATAAAATGTTGCTTTCTGTGTGCTGTATGTATGGCCCCTGCTTTAATTGTGATTAAAGGAGAAGTAAGTGTATTTTTGGATAATTCTTTGTTGTATTTTTATTAATTGTTTTATTTATTTAAAAAGGGACAGTGTACATTAATCCACATTTAACAGAGTAAATGTAACCGAGTTAGCTAAATTAGGCTAATTTTCCTCCGTAGTCACCGAAAGTGGCATTTCTTTAAAACAAAGCATCTCAACTGACACCAAACCTAACTTGAGCTCAGAAACTTTAATATGTCTGCTGTAGCGTTCACCTGCCGCTTGTTGTCACCTGCTCCACCTTTGTCTGAACCCTGTGAACACAACACACACAATGTAATGGTAACTGGCATTCGTATAGTGCTTTTTTTTGTACCCTTCTCAGTCACTCAAAGTGCTTTACATGATGCTTCCATTCACTCCATTCACAAACCCACTCACACCTGGGACGGACAGGGAGGGGGGCTGCCATACACACAGCACTCAAAGCCCTCACCAACCACCACTAAGGGGTTCTCTCTTCTAAATGGAGAAACATGGATGGGATACCAATAGCCACTGTGTAAAAACGGTACAGTCTGACAATTAATGGGATTCACCATTCATTAATTTTGTTCCGCTTGGTCCCGTGAGTATTCCAGCAGCTTTAGGCCTTTCTGATATATGTCTGTATCATATAAACCATCATTAAAAAAACATGATGTTACTTTTAGCGTTCTAAAATCAAAAATACACCACTGCACCCTTTTTTTATATTTAAAATAGCACCAAGTTGCTAAAAAAGCTATCTTTGTTTTTGAAAAAAGTACATTTACCATTGTTTTCTCTTGGAAAATAATGTTTGTCACAAGACGAGCTTTGTTTTTTGTTTTTCCTTCACTTTTTGCTTCAGTAGAGATTGTCCATCGTCCAGTGACCGCAGTGTTTAATGTCACCTTTTAGTGCCTGCACTACAGCCGGACCCACAGCTGAGAGCTATTATTTGGGCCACTTCATAACACTTTTGACAATGAAAATACCTCTAAAAGTGAAAGTATTGACCTAAATTACAGTGTAGCGCTCCAGTGGAAGTGTTACTGACTACTCTATAACATGGCCTGTTAGAATCTCTTATTCGATCAGAACACCACTCTGTCCCAGGTTTGAAGCCCTCGTCACTAGAGGGGGGGGGCTCTCTCTGTGCAGACAGTGCTGCTCTCCAATGTGTAGGCTCTGTCCCGCTTCAGGATGAGGTTAATTGGTAACTTTTAACGCTCATTGCCCCAGGTGTGTCTCTCTGTGATAAGGCTTTGGGGTAAAACAGTCTTTGGCCAAACACTGAGTCTTTATCGGGTGACTCTGGGGTGAGCATTTAGATTTACGCGGGCTGTTTGCACCGAGGGAGCAGACGTCCTACAAGTCAACAGTGTTTTAGGCACTTTGATATTTTATAAGCATCTAACAAAACACATGATACACAACTCAAGGTGACGACACAGTTTCCAATTTTATGAGACAAGTAACCATGCTTGTTTTCAGACAAAGTAAGTGACCCATTGTTCCATAAAAAAAAATATTTTTTAGTTATTTTTTATGGCCTTTCATTGGAATTTTCTTTGATTTGTTTAAAAATAAGTGGAAGCAAAACCCACCAACCTTTAGGTAACCTTTGAATGGTAACACCAGAGCCACTGAGAGATTTGAATGAAAGTGTTAAATCAGAGCATAGTTAATATAATATAGACAATATTGTTGCTGTTTATCCAGACTTTGGCATTATATTTATCTCAAACTGTGAACTCTTTGTATAAAATACTCTCAATGTTCTAAAACTCTACAAAAAGGTCTGCTGCTTACATTAAAGGTGCAGTGTGTGGCTCTGGGGGCAGCCTGTGAGAACCTACAGTAGCCCTGGAGGGACAAACTGTTGTCTATGAACAAAACCAGTGGAAACAAGCCAGACGATAAGTCAGCTTTAGATATTTAGAAAAAGCAACACTATTTAACTTTTCAGACCCACTCTGAAACCAGACTTACTTTGTCCTTTCAAAAAAATATTAGTTTTAATGTTTTATGAAAAAAAAAACCATCATCAATCAATGTGAGGCTCCACATTTTGTGGAAAATGTCTTAGTGTTGCTTTAAAGGGACACTTCCCTCGATGTAACGGTGCTGTGTCCTGCTGAAGCTGTGGGTGAAGTGATAAGAAAGGCCCTGTTGCCGGGACGAGGGGTGAACACAGGGTCAGCAGACAGGAGCACAGAAAGAGCAGCCATCTTCTCTGGGTGGGCCGGTGTCGGGGGTCGGGCAGGGTGGGGTAATACGTCACAATTGGGGCAGATGCTGTTTTTCAGGTTTTTTCCTTCTTCAGGCTGGAGGTTTTTCAGACAATGCTTTGGAGGATCTCAACATCAGATTAAGCCTGGCCCTTTCCTCACTGGGGTCAAAAGTCAAGTGGCCCATTGTCTTCTGTAACTGCGAACATTAAACTTCGTCCCACAGAAACTGCCAGCAATCAAGCCCCGAGGAATGCGCGGGATGCCCGACAAGGCCAGATATAAAAAAGAGGAGGGGTGTTGAAACAGATGCCCAACGCGGGTTTCAAAGAGGAAGGAATGCTCCGTCTCTATAGCGTTACCCGCGGAGGCGTTCCCGCTCTGTGTAGCTCTGTGGCAGATTTGCAGTGGGACGGAGGGAGATATTTGGAGGAGAAACACAGCCTGAGTGTAAATCCAGAGTGGGACCGGTGTTGTGTTGTCAAATAAACTATGTCACTATATAAATAACAAAAAAATAAAAAAATAAATAAATACAGCCCTTGTGTTTCCAAAAACAATCATAAAAATATAGTAAAATAAGCAGGATTAAAATAATAATAATGTATTTTATTTTATTCCAGTTGAACAATGAAAAGGGTGAAAATGAACTGCCCTCTGTCTGTATTCACTTCTTACGTTTTTATGAAAGGGATGTTTTTGACTATGTACCTCTCAGCCAATCACAGCTCACAGAAAAAAGGAACTAGCCAAATTATTTGACAGGAGGTCTTCATTTAAATACAGAATAAACCTGGATTTGACTTTTGGGAAAATATTGGGCCTGAATTATTTAAACATTCACAAAAAAAAATACATAATATACCTTTAACTTAAAGTCAAGAGTTTTTGCAGGATGTTAATCTCTTTTTTTATCGTCTTTCCCTAAATGGTGCGGTGCAGACGTGTTGGGTAAGAAGCGGTCGGCTCAAGAAGAAATTAAACATCTAAGTGTCCTTTTAGGTGTGCAGCAATAAATAGTATGTAGTTTATACACCTCATTCTAGCAATTATAGAGATGGATTTTAGCCATTTACTTCCCTTTTTGTCCACAATATTTAATTTGTGTGTAGCATGTACATATTGTGTCACACCAGAAAATGTTCAGCTCTTCAAAAAAAAACAAAAAAACAATAACGCAGCATTTAAGGGGACAGTGGCACAGCTTTTTGTTGTGTCAATGTGTATTTTGACTATGTTTCAAGGCTGACCTGGGTCCTCCTGAAGAGCTGGAGGAAGTGTCTGGGGAGGGTGAAGTCAGCACATCTCTGCTTAGACTGCTGCCCCTGTGACCCGGTCCCGGATAAGCAGAAGAAAATGGATGGATCGTTTTGGATATGACTAAAGAAAAGCTAATAGACAAGATTATAATAAAGTAAACATTGGTAATAGTTACTGCTGTTGATAGTTGTCTTATATCTTGGTAAATTCTTTGTTAATCGTGTTGTATTTGGAGGATTTTTAAAACATTGTGGGGCATTTAAAGTATGCTATAAAGGTTAAAACATGTGCAGGACATGGGTGCGTTTGACGATACAATATTAGGCCGCTGCAATCAGCCAGAGGAAAAAAAGCCCAGAGATCATGTTTTTCTGTGAAGTTAAATGCTTCACACATGTTCGCACATCGGCCAAAGACAGAGCGAAGGAGAAAAAACAACACGAGGCTGTGCTAAGTGACAACCAGAGAAGGCTTTGTAATCGCTGCTTAAATATTTACTTAGAGCCGAGCCAGGGTTTTTTAAGCTTGACTTGGAACAACAGTAAAGTATGTCTGTGGATTGTTTAATAGTTCTCGCTTTGGTTTTGGATAATGGGAGAAAATGGTCCAAAAGGCTGTAAAGAGTCAACATTTAGAAAAAGACTAAGGCTGACAAAACACAATCACAAACTGTCTCTTTAAATAAGAAACAAAGTCCAACCTGAAGTGAGAGAAAGAAGTATCATGTATTTAAAGTATGAATGGATGGTTTCTTAAATTGTAAAGCTTTCTTATTGTCAGACCTTTTTTCACTGTGGTTTGTTCAACAGCATGTCCCTGTAGGGCTTCCATAGCTGTTCACATGCTCTAGAAAGGAGGAAGTGGAAGTCTACAGCCTGCACTTTCCCCACCAGATATCCACCAAAAACACACCACATCTTTAAGGTAATGTTAAGTGAATGGTCCGAGCTTAAATCAGTAAACCTAAATGGTCTTTTATAATAGACATTTGAAGAAAAAAAACAAACATGTAAAGACGTAAATGTACGTGTGTGTAGTAGTCATTTTGTGAACATCGTTGTCAGTTTATGCAGTGATTATTACATTTGATCTTTAACAAAAGTAGAAACAAGAAACAACATCTCGTTTTTACCATTTACTTTAAACCATAAACCTAGCCATAAAAAAGCCTTGCCACTGTCCCCTTGTATGCAGCGTTTTGGGTTTTTTAAAAGAGCAGACTGCTTTCTCGTGTTTTCTAATATCCTAGAGGTGAGTACTGGACGGGTAACCCCTGAAGAGGCACCTGTTTCCACTGAGCTGGGTCCTGAAGAGCGGCACCTGTTAGGTAAACAATGACATCATCAAAGCACCGCAAAAGTCGTCTCTCTATTTAAGAAATAAAACTTCTTTTTTTTGTTCTTTTGTTTGAAACTCTGTGAAAACAACATAATACACACACACTATTAAAGGTGAACTCTTTTCTGGTTGGATAAATGTGGATGGGATACCAAAAAATTTATGGCAATGTTTGAGGGCCTCGAACAGACACGTCACTGACTCTGCAACACCAATGTCTGTTTGAATAGAGCCTTACTTTATTAAAAATACATCATCTACCTCTCCTTTAACTTCCTCTCGTTAATGTCTAAGCATCTATGAATAACACGAGTTCAACTTTTTGTCAGACCAAACACCTCAAAATAAGGCAAAAAATATTTCTTAAACCTCACTAATTAATGGCCTTTAATCTCATAGAAACACTAATTTATTCACACAAAGCATCAGGTCTGCCACAATGGTAATAAAAAGTGAGTTTTTTTGAGCCGAGATAATCCGAACACGTGTCACGTTTGTTTGCTTTTCGTCTTTGCAGAAGTGTTTTGTGTTGACCTTTGTGTTTGCTCTGCTTTAGTGAAATCCTGTCTGAGTCTAAGGCCAACTCTCGACCAACTGAAAGTCAGTGGTTGCGCTGTTGGTTTAATAAACCTTTGGGAGACAAGTTCATACCAAGAAGAAGTTAAGAGAGTCAAGTCCGGTAAATTGGTTTTCATAGTCTCTATCGCCATATTTTTCTGTTTTCTAGATTACAATATTGAAGCATGAGGTTTGAATAAGTTTAACAGCTGAATGACTTTGAACAAGATCCTCATGTCTTGTCTCATTCTTGATCTTTCTTTTCTTTTAAGTCCGTCGCCTCGAGCAAACGTTTTATGAGAAGACATTTGCCCAGATTCAGATTTCATATTTACGGTCACAATATCTCCTAATGGTAAAGTATTATAGACTGAAAAAGTAGACGAGCTGACGATGACATACATTCTGTTTACGTATATGTACTGTTTTCTGAGTATGTTCTTGAAAAATGTTCTTGTAGTTTGATAAAATTATATTTTTTACAGAAGATTAGGTCAAAAGTAGGTGAAAGCAAAGAAACTGACTGGCTTTAACATAATGTTTGGTCTGAACTTTATGCCACCTCCTTTTGACGCAAATTTTCTTAATAATTTTCAAAAGTTTAACATAATTCCTACTTGACATGCTTAAAACATTGTAGGCTACAATCGGTCTTCGAGCATGTACAGTCGATTTGATATAGTTTAAATTTTATTAGATTTTTTTCAAATGCATATTCTCCATTTAAGGTCCTCAGAAAACTCTTATCACAGAGGCTCTGAGTAACTATGACCCCCCCACACACACACACGCACGCACACACACACACACACACACACACACACACACACACACACACACACACACACACACACACACACACACACACACACCGGTAGCTACAATAAGCAATTAATTGGCCACATACACAAAAAACACATACAAAAACAGTTTTATATTAAGCCAGTTACTAATGTTCTCCGTGAGGCTCTGCTGGGGACATTTGTCAAAACCTTCTGGTTTTTGCACAGTTTTTGATGTTTACAGGCTAATGCTATTTCTGCTATTGACGGCACCGAGTTGCACATGTAGCTTATATGGTTTAGAAACACTTTTTATTACTTGCATGCAAAAACGCAGTTCACTGATGTTGCCGTGGTAACAATTTTACCGCAAATTCAATGACAGCATTTGCCCAAATTAAAAATGATGTGGCAGAAAATTAGTACAAAGCCAGAAAAAAAATAAAACCATGAACTTTTAGCAACGATTAGCGTTAAAACAGCTTTACAAACAGTCTACAAAACGCTGCACATTTCCATGTAGGCTACTTTTCTCAGACTGTTGTTTTGTTCCTGGAGCTCGTTTGGAAATCACAAATCACACTTTCTTTTTGGCTGATGGTCCAACTGTGAAGGCTGGAGAAGGAGAGCAATAGCCTCGCTCTTAAGAACCAATCATATTGAGCTACAGACTGAACTCTGTGATTGACGTTCAGAAAGAAAAGTTGCAAGTTCAACATGCTGCTTTGGCTCTAGCATTGGTTACAAATAGAAACATAAGGGACAAGGACTGGACAAACCCGGGACATTTTTTGTGTTTTTGTGGACATCCAGGGGGCTTTATATCGGGATTGCCCCAGGTAAATTGTGTATGGTCAACAGGAGTAGCCTAAATTAAACGGTAACAGGTTAAGTTGATGACATTAAGCATACATTTTAGCCAAGGCCGACCTATTGAGAATTCAAATGGTGGGTTTTAAAGAGCTATAAAGTTTTAAAGGTTACAACAAAATTGTAAATTTCGGAAAATGTAGGACTGCAGTTAAATGTGAAAAATGTGGTTTGCAGGATGAGCTTAGTTGAGAACCAGTGTTGTAGCAAGTATGTTTGAGACAGAGTCAGCATCACACATGGAGCAGAACAGAGGCAGGAGAGCGTCCCGCCACAGAGCCCCATCCGTCAGTCCTTTGGCAGCAGAACAAACCGAGCAGAGTTACTTTTTAGCGGGTTTTCCCCTCTGTCTTTTACTGTCACACGGGGATCTGAGTGATGAGGACACGCAGAGCACACAGATGTTTGCAATATCTCTCCGCTCTAATACGAACTCCCTGGTCCAGACGCAGCTGGCTCTGATTTGTCTGAGATACAGCGTGTAGCGTGTGCACTTGACATCCGTTTTTATGTCTGCACAGATACTTAAAGGCGAGAGGGAGGGTGTGAGGGGGGTCACAAACTGAAAACAGAGAGACTGTCGCTCACACGGCCGACGCACAATGATAATCACTGCTTTTCTACAAGAGCAGCTCTGGTTTTGGGTGACAGCGCTTCTAGTGTTGTTTTACAGTCCGTCTGCACTTGGAAATAGGAACCATACGAGGCCAAAATCAGCCCCCTCTTGGTAATTAAAAGTGCCTGCCCTGAGCTCTTTAGGACACGCAGCCCCATCACTGATCATCACTGGACGTTCACATCAAAAGGAAATGACACGAGACACAAGGCAGGCCATTAAGTGACTCGGTTTAACCCAAAAGATCAGAGAGACACTGGCGCTTGATTAGCTACAGGCTGAGTGCTCTTTCAGTTTTTATCAGGACGATTGTTTTTGGATAAAACAGAACGAGGCCAACAATTGAACCTTAGTGCGTCATCAGATTTCAGATACACATTAAAGTCAATCCAGTTCAACTAGGCTCTGACAGAAATACATTTATCCACTCATGTAGCTTTAGAGCTCAGTGATTGTGTTCGTCGTGCAGTAGAGGTGTCCAACAGGAGGGTCATGGACCAAATCTGGGCCCTTTTACATCAGCCAGACAGAGATGTGTCACTGTTACGTCAACCATCTTAATATTTTTTTGTGTCTCCATATAACAAAATATAGTTTAACAGTGCTTTTCAACCCTATTCAACTAAACCCAGGACCACACCCTTAATAAAAGAGGACTATCAAATTAAAGGAGGACTAAACCAAAGAAACAACCAATCACATTGACAGGACTGAGATATTTTTACATAAAAACACAAACAACACAAAACTACTCCAAAATGAGCGGCACCATAAACTAAATGAAGCCAGTAAAGACACAAGTGTGTCATGTAAAAATGTAAAATTCAAAGTTCTATCACTGATTCTACAACAATCAGTGGATCTCACTATAATGAAGCCGTCCTGACCATACTCACCTTGTGTTTACACTTTTATCTATTTGTGTTACGACTTGATGGGATATCACTCTGACAGAGTCACTAGTTAAAGTTGTGGGGCTTGTGCAGACACTTTTCAATCTTTGATCTGGAACTAGGAACAGATTCAGCGCTAAGGTTTGGAGCTACCTTAATAGAAAGTAAACCGGCTCTTCTTGACACCAAAAACCCAAGATTAACCTTAAAGTTACCTTGCTAACCTCTTAATCCAGCTTCATACAAGGCCCAGGACTAAACCGAGTCTCAAAACATGACTAAGCTACAACCTTAATCTAGTTTCAGACTTTAGAGTTCTTTTTTAGTAATGTGAAGGTGATTATTTTTTTATTAATTTCAGCTTCTGGTCCTCCCACTGAATTCACTGTGTCACACATGCATTGGCCTGTTTCTTTTTTAACCACAGAAAGACTATTAAAATTGTTGACACACTTAAAGTGATATTTCAGGATTACTGTTACTGTACATGAAACATAGACCGTACAGCTACATACAACCCCACAAATACAAGAGTTACAGTTATCGTGTGGGTCCTTCAGTACAGTGGCCCCACAACAACACAACATTTTTATTTTATTTCATTGTGTTGTGAGCTTATGTTTGCTTTTTTAATGTTGATGTGTTGTGCACCGGGCCACAAAGCAGAAATCCACCAGGTCACACTTAGAACACATTTTCTGTTTCTAAAAAGCAAGAGCGCAAAAACCTGCATCAACCATTTGATAAAAATCAACAATAGCAGCTCTGTTTGTTTAACCATAAGTGATAATAGCTCTCAGCACTCTCCCGTGTGAAGCGGTCGACAGAGGTGCACCCTGGATCAGAGCTGACGAGCTGTTTCTAAATCAACACCGTCATAATTAGGGTTTTTACAGTATTTATTAACTGTGTGGTCAGAGCTACACTTGGATAAAAAGTGTTTTAAATTCATGAGTAAAGTGGAAACAGTTATACAAACAAAAATGTGGTATTAAAAAGTCTTAGCGTTACAATGAGCTCAAGTTTCAAAGGAGAGCTGTGGGGAGATTAATTTTGTCAGGTTTAAGCCCCACATTTCTGTTTGGGCTTTAAAAGAGCTAAGAAAGACCAGAATAAGAAATGAAAAAAAGATGCTGTTGATAGTATTAGAGTAAATAAATATGTTTGAGTCATAATTATTATTCTTACACTTATAAATATGTAAATGTCATATCTTTGGCTTTACATAAATGTACTTTACTATTTACTATATGGCTTTTAATATGGCTACAGTGCAGAGTTTCTCTTAATAAAAATTTAATTTCATGGCATTTTCTTGACAATTGAGTGCAGCATTTTCTCATTAAATATGTACACATATACATATATACTTATTTTGTATGAATCAGAGTTCATATAGACAGTACAGCAGCCTCAGAGGGTCAAAACTCATGTAATGCAATGTAATGTTGCAAAAAAAAAATGAGCACTTTTACAAACATAATCTTCTACTTCTACTATGCACATTGCTTCCAAGAAAATTGGAAACTTTATTAAATTTCCAGGTCATGAGGATCCTCAGGTTTTCAGGGTCATGTGAAAATAAATCATATCAAATAAAAGGATATGTGAAAACAAAGCAGCACGAAGCATGTAAGGTCTCATACACAAATATTGAAAGTGTCATCTTCCTCAAAGACGATGAAGGCTGGACATTTAAAAACACCTTGTTAAATGAGTTGCAGGTGAAATGAGGAAAGCAACACCCGTTTACTGTAATGTATTCAGTTTGAGCGAAAGGCAGTCGGGACGAGGAGGAGGAGGAGTGAAGTCTTTGGGTCAATCAGACTCAGAAAAGCAGTTATTGACTTTGAAGCCCTTTGCCGTTTGAGGGAAACTCAAAACCGGGCTGATTGTGGCGAGCTGCTCTGGTTGAGGCTGAAGAGGAAATGCAGTGTGACACTAACAGGCCCAAGGAGGAAGTGTTGATGGACTGAATTAAACAAGGGGGGAAAGAGGCCGAATGGGGGGCGTCCTGACCGGTGGGGGCATGACACTAATGTTTTCCATTGACAAGAAGGAAAAGCCCCGCTGCTATGCCACACACACTCACTGCACAGTCGTAAATTCAGTCGCTGGGAGCCGGCGGTGGGGCCACTTTCCCAGCCACGCTCCGGAGAAATTCACAAACATTGAGTTTAAACTGAAGCTGATGAAGACGGACAAACCCCCCCAATCACTGTTTACAGAGTTACTTAGAGTCACAGTCACCTGCAATGAGTCTGAATGATCATTTATACTATTTCAAACAATGGCCTCTTCATGTTTACTGCACTTTTTAAAGACTTATTTGATAAACTTGTCTTTCTGTATTCACATCGGACTCCATTTCCCACTGTACATTTATTGTACTCAACATTGTTAAAGCATTTTTCAATCTAACTGTTTTGTCCTTAGGGTTAGGTATTTTTAAACTTGTTTAACAGTAAAGACACAACGTAATATGTAAATTCAACTTTATTCATCTTCAAATGAACTAAAAAGCTACAGTAATTAGCTGAAATAGACCTCCCCTGCCACTGATCTCAGACGTCCACTGGCTACT
Source organism: Neodontobutis hainanensis (assembly GCA_024349245.1). Taxonomy (NCBI): domain Eukaryota; kingdom Metazoa; phylum Chordata; class Actinopteri; order Gobiiformes; family Odontobutidae; genus Neodontobutis; species Neodontobutis hainanensis. Next base: position 2,089,590 of record JALDNG010000037.1, read on the forward strand.
GTTCATGTAAGCTCAATGCAGGCCAGGGGAGGGTCCATGTTGTTCAGTATAGCATATGTCGTGTTTGTCTGCTGCTCTACTGCTTCAACCAGAGTCTTCAAACTAATACTTACAGTATTGTTGAACCATCCATAAAAACTGTAATGTCAAATCCTCACAACCTAGACCAAGTAATGACCAAGAACAAGACTTTCAGGGTCAGGATCAAGACCATGGCAGAGCAAGACCGACACAAGACCAAGAGCAAGTCCAAGTCCAGGCTACACCCAGTGACAAACTCATTTGCTAAGGATTGGTCAAGAAACAGAGAAGAAGATAAATTTATTAAAATACTTGCTTTCTAACCCAGAGAGATCAATGTTTGAGACTGAGACACAAGTAAAAATGAGTGTAAGTGCAGATTTCAGCTACACTCCTCACACTCTTTAAGTTTAGAGCATGTAAACAGCTATGGTAGCCCTGCATGGACATACTGTTGTCTATGAACAACCCCAGAAATTATTGACTTAAACTTCATATAAAACCCAGAAAGAAAAATGAACGTCCAGTTTGTCCGCTCTGGGCAGTTGTAGAAAACAGGAAGTAATGAAACTTTTACTGAGTTCAATGGAGCTTTGAACTTATATATTTCCAAAACAGACAAGTGACACTAAAACTGTTTTTTTAATTGTTGCTGATTGACATTTAAATTCAAACAAAAGTTATATATGTCAGTATTTGATCCAAAAGACAGAAAACTGTCAGACATGCAACCGGGCTTTGAGTGATGTTTAAAATAATTTCCCTGAAAAAGAGAGAAGTTAAATCTACATATTTCGGGCTACTGTTACTCAGTGGAACACAATCTGTCTGTTTCCAATCAGGACTTAAAGCACGCTGAGGAAACGTGTGGTAACTTCAAGAGGAAATATTTTACATGTCTTGGATGTAATAGAGGAGCATTGTACTTGGTATAAACGACAGGGTCTGGCTTTTATCTCTGCTGAAGAATGCAGCAGTGAAAACAAAGACAAAAAAAAAAAAAAGTGGAGACACTGACGACGGGAAAACAACCATACGCTAACTCAAACAGTTTAAACAAATACTGCTGTGTTTATGGCTGTATGTCATGTGTTATAGCCTCTAATGTGATGTATCAGTTAATCTGCACTGTGCCGGGATGTTTCATAAAAAATGGACAATAATTCAAAAGTTGAACCAAAATGATATTATATGTCGATTAAGGAGTTTGCTGGGTTTCTTTACAACAGCAATGTCAAACTTAATTTAAATAAAGGGGCAACTGCAGTAAAATGGAATAAATTAAGTTTCATAGAGTCTTATTAGACTAGATTAGCATAGAGTATTTACGCCTGGGATAGGCTCCAGTCACCCGCAACCCCTAATGGGATTAAGCAGAAGAAAATTAATGAATAATTAATGAAAGTTTAATCTCTAAACACCTTTTTGAAACAAGAAAGAAAAAAATGAGACTTTAGGATGTCATCTAGGCTTTATAATTCAGGATTTTAATAAATGAGAATGATTACCCCACAGTGGGGGTTTGTCCAATTACAGCTCGCTTCCGGTAAAAAAGACTCCTGGGCCCATGTGTGTGGGGAGGACTTTTGTACATGTTTTTGGTGGCAGTGGAAATTGGAGTATCCAGAGGAAACCTACCCAGACAAAGTGGGGACATGCAAACAGAAAGGCCCTGCCCTGGATGGGAATCAAACCCAGGACCTTCTTGCTGTGAAGCAGGAGAACTGACCATTCTGCCACCGCGCCGCCAAACCAGGGGACTAGTGTCTTGGGTCATCTGACATCGACAGAAAAAATATTTTGGACCCTTTCAGAAGCAAAGTCACAAAGATGATTAACAAAGAATGTGAATTATCAAAAATACATGCCCACCCCCTTCTGTCCAGCTGAGGGTAGTGTGTCAGTGAGACAGGCTTGATTCTACTGATCACTTGCTAATGCTCTCTTCCCACTCACTGACAGCACAAACATGCTTCTTGTTGTTGTATTATAAAACCATATTGTTTTGCAGATTTTGAGATTTTTGGAGGCTAAAGCATTAATTGAAAATGTATCAAAGTCTGCCTTCTTCTGTTGAAAATGCACATATACTTCATAAACAGTAAAAGTTCTAACTATGTCATTAGTTTCATGACTTTAGCTCATCTCTGTGCTTTGTATCAGAGCACAGCGATGAAAGCATGTTGTGATCCATAAGGCACTTGTCGTATTTGTATTTGAGGGCCACATGGCATAAGAGAGTTCAGCAAATGTGGGATTTAACACTAAATCACATGGACCTCCCACAACGCACTCATTCATCTCATAAATCAGTTTTTGTTTCGACCTTGTTCAGTCTTGAGGCTGTGATAAGGCTGTCAGTCAACTGCTCATTTCTGGAGCTCGGCCAGAAACAGAGGCACATTTCTGAGACAAAAAACACCAACAAATCAGATCAGCATCTACTGTATGAATAAAGGCTGTTGTCCAGTTGCTCTTTTATGTTGTGGATTGTCTCAGTGTTATTCTTTGCTTTAATTTAACAGGATTAAAGTGAACTTTGATCAGTATCATTCGAAACAATGTCTTGCTGTCATAATTCAGTTAATCCCTTCGATGTGCCACACTGAATCACATCTGCTGATGAAAACGGGAACGAGGTGGATTTTAAAGGCGGCCTCTGGTCACACGCTGTGGGTCTCCAGCCAAAAATGCAGTGTTGAGGATTCATTCCTGGACCATGCCCTTAGAAAGAGACAGACCCTGTATTTCAACTCATATTCACCCTTTATATTTACACCTGTTGCCCTGTGTTCATGGTATGTACACTACTTCAAAATAAAAATTACACTGGCATTTCAATGGTTACAATTGTACTAACTTTATTACACTCATTGGGTTATTTTGTGTGTATGGCACTGGTACTATTTAGACAACAGTAAACTCCTAGCTGTGAACACACAATAAAAAGGTCACTCAAAGCAAGCCAGCACTCTAAAAACATCCGGATACATAGTAAGAGACAAATTATTGCCAAGTCAAGATGTTTTTTTTTACCAAAAAACACTGAATGCTGTAATGCTTTAATCCACTATGTCAGATGTCAATACAAAAAACATGGTCAGTCAACATGCAAAGTAATGCATAAACAAAACCACAACCAGCTTTTGTTTTGTTTGGACCATTCTTAGATCAAGTGCGGTTGTTTTGAAGTCTTATGCCGCTCACTGGGTCACAACAAAGCCTCGTCCCGGATCAGAGGGACCGGTGTCGCTGACCCTGGCTCCCCTCTTTCACCTTAAGGTGTTGATTGCTTTTAGAGCCTTAAGACTAGATTGAGGGCTTTTCCCATGGAGATTAGACGCTCTGGTCTAAAGCTGTTTCAACAGGTCGCTTGTGAGGGGTCAGAGGTCAATTACAATGTAGTGCCTAATGGTAGCAAATAACGTCAATCACTTTAAATGGACCAGCGGCGGGCCTTGTGCCTGACTTTGAGCAGGAATGTGGAGAATCTGAGGGGTTAAGCTGGTGGCAGTGCACAGCGGCCAACAAGACTCACAACACAGAACCCAACATAAAGAGACCAGGCCATCAGTCAGAGGATACGTCCATACGGGTCCCAAATATGGCCCACATCCAATTATGAGTAGTTCATGTCAGTGTGAACAGGCCAAACCACACTAACGTAATCTTTTAGAGTCAAATCCAACTCTGATTTGTGAATGTGAGCACACAAAACAGAATTGTGGCCACATGTCTATGTTGTGTGAATGTGGCCTTGAGGGAAAAAGTAAATTAATCATCTGTCTTCTTTTCCTCATCACTTTATTAGACCCCAAAGCCTCACAAACCACAACCGTTTTGGCACAAACCTGTCGTTCACATTTCCATGATTTTTTAAATCCATCACACACTAACTCTGTAATTAATGAGCTCGCCTGCAGTACACAAACATATGATGTAACCATGACTACATGACTCATACCAACAGCGAGGCTCACCTGGACCTCCAGAACCAGACTGCACCAAATACAAGCCGAAAGGTAAGTCACACAAAATGAAGGTTACTCAAATCTAAATAGAAGGTAATTTTTGGGCCAAATGTAATAAAAGATTTCAGGACAGCACGATTAAAGGTAAAATCATTTAAGACAGGACAACTTTTGTTGCTCAGTGTACACCACAAACTACAGGTGCCTCAGTGGGTCATAACATCCCAATTGTCAGATCAGCCCAGTTTATAGTAAAGTGCAGGATTATAGGCTATTATAGTTCATGTACTACTTATTGCCCACATGAGACATTAGTACTGTTAATATAAACACACCTGCCTCGAATGTCTTTCATCGGTCACTAATAACCCACCTGCACCTGATGGAGCGGCTTATCTGCAGGCTTTTTCCCTGGTGCTGCCCTTTTGAATCAGCCCTTCTCTTTCCTAATGCTGCTAAACATTTGTACATACAGTTTCAGAAACCCTAACAAGCTTTTAAGTTGCACAAATCTTAAGTAAATTAAGCAAATAAACTTTCCTTCCAAGGAAAAAGGGGAAATCCCTGTAAACCCCAGTGCAGCCAGTCTTCACTGCCAGCTGCTCTCAGTCCAAGAGTCTGGAGCTGGAGGGAGTTTGAATAGACGCCATGACTTCACTAAGTAACAAATGACATAAGCACATTGTTTATGAGCGATGGATTTTCCTCCTCTGTCTCTTTAGTGACATTATTCTATTACGAAGATACTGTTTTGTCATTTGTGAGTAATGTTTAAAGCATTGGATTCTAACATGCAATTATTTTTTTTGACTTGAGACAGAAAAATATCATAACATCCATAAGACCTGTGTAGGTGTAAAGATCATTAGACTGAGTTAATGCAGCAAAATGCCAAGTGACAGTGAACTTTAGAAGGATTAGGGATGTTGGTATATTGTAGTTGTGACTTGAGACCAAGACCAGTGTGTGATATACCCAAACAGTTCAGGTCCAGTTCCAGCGCAAGGGAGCAAAACTAATGGAGGGATAAATATTCAGATCGTTTTATTAAGGCTATCTCCAAAACTGAGAAAAAAACAAGTAAAATTTTTTTTGAGACACCTTTAGCAACAAACTAAATCTAATTTGTTCTTGAATGTTCTAAAATCAGTTTGGTCTGTTCCACTTTTTTGACTTTACAGTTAAAATATTTCCACATTGTACCTTTACACGGTCTAAAACCTGTTCAAATCTGCCTAAAACTTAAATTTTAAACATAGGCAGTGCTGCGTCTTCACAATGAGCAGTGATAATGCTTTGTGAGCCACACATTGTTTGGGTTTTGTTTCCATGCCTCCCTTGGACTAAAAACCTTTCCACTGGGAACAGCACAGTGCAATCAAACCCGGTTTATGGCAGCCAATCCACTATTCACTCAGGACTAAGATTGATGGGGCCTGTCCCGAGTGACTGGAGATGTCTGAGATGTCTGATGCGACGCACGCCAATAGAGTCTGGGTCCATGTAGTCAGAGACAACAAGAAAACGTGTCGGTAAATTTGTAGTGGCTTGAGAAATGACAGCAGTGAAAGAGTTTAAAGCCCTTGGGTTAGTGAGTCTCATTGCCCTTTTGACCTGTGGACCAGACAACCTACATTAACAAGACACAATGTTTTCTCTCGTGAAAGCATTGACACTCAAACAGGAAGTATTTTTACGGCTGATTATTATGGGTATCTTACTGACACCCTCTGCAGGACACAAACCTCCAGTGTAACTTTCCTGGCACTGGGCTGGTAGCACATCATGAGGCATATAATAAAGTAAATAAGTCAATAAACTGGACCCTAGCAGAGTCGTATTTGTACAAAATGCGCTAAAATGACCCTCCGTTTCAGAATAATTTTTTATTTTTTTTAAATTACTACTTAATAAATTATAATTATAAACAAATAACGTCTGTAAATATGGCACCACTGCCGTAACAGCACAGAGTCTGTAGAGGGATCTGCGCCCTCTACTGGCTAAAAGTTACACAGGATGGCTTTAATTCACTTTTTGGGAAAAAAAATACTTTCAGTAACAAAGCATATTGTAAAAACAAATTTGGAGGATAAAATGTTACTTTTGCATTTCAAAATACATGAAATGTACGTTTTAGATATTAGTGGCAACATGGGTAGCCCAGAAAAAGGGTTCAGTGTTTGATCCTCGCTCTGGGTACTTATGTTTACCCCAACAACCATGGAAAGCAGTTACACTTTACTGTATATTAACCAGAGTATTAGGTAATAGTAGCATTTTGTTTACGACTTACTTCTAATTGAGTTATTTTAAAGTAACACTAATTTACTTGAGTACTGCACTACTCCTTTCACCTGTGTTCCTGTAAATCCCTTACTGATGTTTTTTGTAGTTCTCTTCGTAGGAAGTGTTGAATCTGGGGTAGAAATGGGTAATATTGTTAAATGACCTCCACTGTTTTGTAAAACTATGTATGAGACAGAGAGGTCTTGCTGTTAGTGTGGCAAAAGTAAAAAAAAATAATAGAGTTAAAAAAACACATAAAGCAAAAACAAACAAGGTTTTTTTTTCCTCTGCTTGTTTGGCCATATACAAGTGCAACATTTTGAGTTGCAAGTAATTGTTGGTGTGGTACAGTAGTGACAGGAAATGAGGTCGTCTATGAAGTGCGCAGCCTGCAGAGCGAGGCATTGACCTGTGGCAGCCCTCAACAGGGTCACTGAACTTTAAAAGGTGAATTGGATCAGGCTTCTGCCAAAAAAACTCCTGATGAGGACTTAGCGGGGCAACAGTGAAAAGCACCTAATGAGTTACAAGTAATCAACACTATTACCGGCTTCAGCGCTGTGGGTTATAACATCCTTTACAACCAAGCTCTGGGTTCACTGAAGCAGAGTGCCACTAATCAGAGTGCTGCTGAAGTCAGTGGCTTCAGAATAAACCTCTGCATTGCTCGACCAAAAATAGGGGGGAAAAAAACTTTGATTAATGAGACTGAGTGGATTTTTCGCTCTCATTTGGGGGCTTTACCAAAACTGATGACTTCACTGGCTGCAGTTTGTGGTGCAACATGTGCCCCTGCCAGAACAAACAGACCTGAGGTACAACGTTAATTAGAGAGCATCAAGTCTTGGGTTTTTCTCTCAATGTTGAAATGAAAATGAAACCCTTTTCCACATTCATTTAACGTAATCCTTTTTTGATGGCTGTTGTTCATAGCTTTTTTTTAAATATATATTTATTTTATTTTTATTATTTTATATTTGTCTTATGTTTCTAGGAATTGTAAATGTTTAATGTCAATGTATAATATCATAAAAGTAGCCTAAAACCCCAGATGTTATTATAAACAGGGATTGTAGCTTCAGAACTCTGAATTACACTCTTCCTGTGTCGTTTCCTCAGGGAAGGTTTGTCCTGTCACATCAATGTCACAACATCATTTTGCAAGTGAACCTCGCATTCACACTGGACTAAGGACGAATAACTCTAAGCTCTTGACTTAACGCTCTTGACTCCATCTAATGGTACAAACAGATATAGCATTTTCAGTTTGCATTGCTACGTGTCTGCAGCCAAGACAAACACAACAAAACCTGAAGGCCACAACGAAGTTTGACAGTAGAAATTGTTTCTTCCCATCAATGTTGAAATAAAAACTTGTTTTAACATCATTTACTTTGATGCCCGTTGTTTGTAAGTGTACAGGCATGATGTATTTTTTTTTCAAGAACAGTAGCTTGTGTTTTAAATGGCTCTTACCTTAAAGGAATTGCATGTATTTTTTTTATTTTCTTTATTTTTCTAAAGAATGTAGGAACAATTTTAACACCCTGTGGCATTCCTATTGTGGAAAGGACTGTGCTGTCGATCCTGAATACATTTACGTCATGTAATAGGTCCTATTTCAGTTTCCAGGTAAATCATTTGGTTTCAATAGCTTTTAAAACAAAGGAAAAACATTTGTGTGACTGTTATGTGTCTTTTTAGGCTAGACGCTATCCCCTGATAAAATAAGGTCTTCAGTGACAGTAACAGTTTAGATACAGAGGTGGTGCGACTGGTTGTATTGCTGTGTGGCTACTTTAAGAGACTAGAACTAAACTATGTCCAAAGGATGTAAAATCCTTTAAGTTTGGAAAAAGGTATTGAAATTATTAAACATCAATGGACAATGTTATCCCTATGTTTTTATGAATTACTGGGAGGTTTTGGAGAATGATCTCACATGGAAATTTTCTTGATTATTTTTGATTTTCAATTATTCTCCTGCTTGTAAAACATATTTGTCTTTATTTATAACAGACAGTAGATCAACAGGAAACAGAGTGAATGGGGGATGGGGGATTGTGTGGTATGTGCTCCTCCAGGTGAGTTCCGAGGTGCCCCATCCTGCCTATGTTTTCATACCCATGCATACCCATTATAAACGGTCCTTGTTATTTCTAAAATTATTTGTACAACTGTGCTGTTATCCAGCTGGACATTAAAAAAAAACAACTAAAAATTGACATTTGTTTTTCTCCAATTAGAACAAAACTTTCTGGTCTAACTGCCCCAGAAGTTAAAATCTATCTCCACATACTGCAGGCAGGTACAGTTGTCTCCTGGCCTCCCGCACAAAACAGAGTTCAAAAGTTTAAACTCAGGCCGGGACACTTTAAGCAACTTACAGACTTAGGGAGAAGTAATCCTTTGTGTGTAACTGATTTAATGAACAAAGTAAAAACAGAGGCTTAATCTTCTAATCCTTTAAACACTACAAGCTTATTGAAATACTACAAGCTACATTTCTTTCCCCTTGATGTTAATCAGGACTGTAAATCCACAGATTTTTAAGATTGTGACGTATCAATCATTCGGAGCAGAATGAAACAAAAGCAAACAGTTGAAGGAGGATCTATCATATATCATGGTGCATACTTTTTACAGGATCTCTGTAAAGTGCTGTGTGTACGTGAGAGAGCAAGAGCGGCATGTGAAAGAGATTGAGTTTCATAAGAAGATCTGGTCATTAATTCGCCAGTTTATCTCGATGCAGAGCTCTGGACTAAATTTGAGAGTAATATATGATTTGCTCCGACATGTTTTATCTTTGCCGACTTCTCTGGCCACCTCCTCTTTTTAAATACCTTCCTTATTCTGCAGCTGTGTAATGCATCATCTTTCACACTTTTACTCGACATAATCCCACCCTGTATAGTCTATTAAAAGTCCTAATGATGCTTTGAAGCAGTTTGTCATATTTAAGTGTTCAAAACAAGACATCACTTTGATTCGAGAAGTCAGTCCGAATCAAGAGCAAGTGCTGACGATCCACAGATGCAGCAGATGGAACGGACTGAACTTGGCTAAAGGTTTGTGTTGGCCTTCAATCAAGTCTCCACAGATCCATTCTTGAGTGTGTTCACAGTGTAGTACTGAGGTTTACTGTTTAAAAGTTAAAATGGGAAACTTACTTACTGGTGTAGTTCTTCTATTTTCTAATGTTAAATACAGAGGATTTACATAAAAAATGCAACCATTTCTTACATAAATCTTTCTTAGTACGCACCTGTGGGGAATGTATCTGTACCATACACTGCCCTCTGTCTGTATTTCACCATGTCACTCCTGTCTTCAAAAAGGAGGGATGTGTTTGAGATCTCAGAAAAAATATAGACTGTATGACAAAGGCCAGAGATCGTTCAAAAAGCAGAGTTAACAGGGATTGGATTGAACACTAAAAGAGAGGTTTACAAATATGTGTCCATAATTCCTGCATGGTGTGGTCTAAAATAAAAAAAGTTAAACCGACTAAAGATGTTTTTTACCTTCTGTTTTCTCTTTTAGTCAAACAAAGTCTATTTTGGATTTTTTTTAATGTAAATTAATGCAATATTTTCAAAGACAGCTGCCAGTTTGAGAAACAACACTCAAGTTTTATGCTTTAAAAAGTAAAAGTTGTTGTAGCTTGAGTGCTTAGAGTGCCACCTGGTGGTTGGGTTTAATATTTAGATTTTTACAAGTTTACAATGATAAAGTTCACAAAATGTAAATATAAGCTGTGCAGTATCCTACTTGTGCAGGTACAAGTAGGATACTGATGATACACAGAAGAAAATAACATAACTGTACGAGAAAAACACCTTCAGTCATTGTCTGGTGAAGTCAGCTCATGAGAAGCATTCAGTAAACAGTCTTTTAATTAAAATACTTTTTTTCTTACAACATCTACAATTGTCTCAGTTCAGTCATAAAGTGTACAGGGTATTTTTTTGGCAGAGCAGCTGCCCTATTGCCAAGTTTCCATCAGTGCAACAGTGTCCGTCTCTGGGGCCTGGAGTTACCTGCTGCGCTCGTGTCAGTTATCTATATCGTCATAGTCATCCTCAGACGAAGTTTCGGCGTCGGGGCTCACGGGACTGTACACAGGATCTTCATCTTCATCTGCAAACAGTTCATGGGAAAACTTTGCTCATTGTTGTGTTAAGAGAAAAAACACATAGCAACATTTAAAAGAACATTATATAACGTTATTGCAATTGCAGCTACCAAAAGACAATTGCCCTGCTATAGATTCAGATGGGGTTAATTAAAAAAAATCAACCAGATTTTTCACAAATATGGTAATTCGGGGAGTAAACAGGATAATCACTAACTTGGACAGACTGCCACATCAAAGTTTATGTTTTTGTAGCTTTCTTCAGACGAGGTGCTTGAGGATTCAAAGGAGTCCACTGTGATCTTCGAGGCTCTGTTGGAGTCTTCATGTTTAGAGCCACCATTACAGTTTGTAATGACACCAACTGCTCCATGTACAGGTTCAGGGGCTGCAAAATTAAAGCATTTGTCTTTGATATTGTTTTTGGGAAACCTATTATCTTTTTGTAAGAAACTGTGACTCACTTTCTTCATAAAGGCTGTTGAGACCCGAAGGCCTCATCAAAGGATTTCTGTCAGTTCTGTATCTCCGAGAATCTGGAGACAAAATGGTGCAAATGAAGAGGCATTAATCACACACATCCTGCAAACAGTGCAAGGCGAGGAGCATCTATTTGCAAAGACTGCAGCTTCAACCACAGAACCATAAACTAGATAAAACCACTTTAAAGAAGCAAGGTGAACTGCTTACACATGATATACAAATGGGCAGAAATAATAAAGGAACATGGCTCACTGTGGAAGGTTGATAAAGGGGTAGACGGGTCAGTGCTGGGCTCATACTGCTCATTGTCTGTATCTACTGATGTGCTGTCAACACTACTAAGCTGGGTCCAAAGAGGCCTCGGGTGGAAAGGGACTTTGAGACAAACAGAAAAGCTGAGATGTCTAAATCTGCTAGTTTTATATGAATAGAGCCAAATCAGATCTAATTATCACAAACTACGAATACTCATTAACTGATTTATTAATTCAGTTACATTTCTAAAACTAAAATCTCAGAACTCCTTTACCTTCTTCAGGCACTTGATTAGTCGTGACCATGGTGAGGTTCACAGTGTCTTCATAGCTGTTGCGCTGTTGTTTTGAAGTACGTGACTGACTCTTGTGAGACTGTTGAACCAAGAAAGCTGTAACCAAAAAAATACATCAGTTTAGCTAAGCTTAAGAATTAAATGCAGTGTTCAACTTGGTAAATGACAAGGAATTAGAAATGAAGTCTGTTGTCTTCTCTATGAGGATTAAGGCCAAAAACTGCTATGACACGACAAATATTTCTACTCACCATTTCTGGTTCTGTAATGGCAGCAGAGCACTGTGTTCACAATCAGAAACACCAACAGCAGCAGAGACACAGCGACGAGGATGAGCAGCGGCAGAGACGGAAGAGATGCTGCCTCAAAAGAATTCAGTGTAGCTGGAGCCTCTATAAAAGACCAAGTGAGTAACTGTACTGTAAATACCTATACCACTGATGCTATCTTAGTCAGTAGTTATAAATGGAAATATGACACGTTTTTTTGAAGAAAAAAAAAAAGAGCAATTTACCTGTTATCACACTTGTTATTACATTGGCTACAGTGGTGGCTGATGGAAACCCAAGGGAACCTGCAACACAACATATGGAGCATCAAGTGTAATGAGAAAATAATTTCATTGCAAAGATTTGTATTAGGACCTCTGCTTATCCAGGGGCGAGACACAAGGGCAGCAGTTTAAAAAGAAAAGTGTGCATTAGGGATGATATTGTTCTGAGCTGAGAAGGAAATCTGAGCAACTGCTGCCCCCAGTAAATATTTATTAAAACATAAAAAGAAATACAAGGCTCTGGAGTAAGTTCAACACTGATCCAATTAACGTTCATAATTGTCTTAATTTTATTAAAACAATTTATTGGGCATTTATTGAAATATACTATTGTAATATATTACGCAGCCCTAGATAACTCATTGTGTTTGATCAAGTTGCCAAACACATCTCATTATTATCATCAGTAATTTAAAAATACATGTCACTCACCTTTGCAGATGATACCCGAAGCTTTAGAAGACCGACAAAGGTGATTCATGTTGAAATACTCCATGCACTGCCACAGATTTTGGTGTTCATTTTGACACATATAGAAATACAACGTCCCGTTGTTGTGGCTGAGAGGAGGATCAAACTGGGTGAAATTTTGAGGCTCGGAGCCACACTGCAGCATCGAGCAGATCATGGAAGCCATATCTTTATTCCAACAGGTGTCACAGACCGTCCCCCAGTGGCCATTACGATGGATCTCCACTTTCCCCGAGCAGCGGTCAAGACCTCCGGCCAAACGGACAGCTTTCATCTCTGTAAACACACAGAAAATATAAAATAAGTATATATTTAATAATTAAACATGATCTTATTTTTTTTTTTCTCTATTAATTTGCAAATATTTTTATTTAATTGTTCTGTAAATTATTGAAGCACATCTCTGCTACTTTAAAAAAATAGGCCCACAGAAATTCTTTATTACGACTTTCAAAATCATAATTATAAGTTTAAAACTAAAACATTTCTAGATAAAAACGATCCTGTCTTTTTTTTTTTTTTTGTCGAAAATGATTTCCATAATAATTTAGGTTAATAATATTATTTTGGTAAAATATAATTTGTTTTAATATTTAACTTTAATTTAAGTTAAATATTCAAACGCAGTCACGTGAGTAGGCTAACTGCTAATTAGCATATTAACACCTCTTATTAGCTATAACTAAACTACTGTATCTAGCTGCTAGCGTTTAATATTTTTATAACAATTACAGCCGTGGTAGCTTTATGCTAACGTAGGCAAAGCTAAATTAACGACAACATTTTTTGTCCTTTTTCTTCTTTAAATCTGGAATTTATAAATTGAAAACACATTTAAATTTCTGACAGTGTCTTGGGGGCTCGTGTTTAACCTGAGCACACCACCCCCGCATCCTCCTTGTGGCCGCAGTCAGGCTCGTCCTCAGCGGCGGGACAGGACCACAGGCTGGGCTCTGAGCCGGTGCAGTTCAGATCATCCAGGTGAATCGGTCCTCTGCCCAGCGGGAAGGAGCCGCCCTGTCCGGTTACGCTCAGGGCGTATCCGCAGCCCAGTTGGCGGCACACCACATCGGCGTCCTTCAGGTCCCAGTGATCGTCGCACACGGTGCCCCATTGCCCGTCCTTCCACAGCTCCACTCGGCCTCCACAGTGGTGTGGACCCTCGGCCAGCCGCACCACATGGGCACCTGAGGAGGACAAGTAAACTGTGATGGAGCTCACACACACCACAGAAGATAAATAAGCAGGATTTACACTGACAGTTTAATTGTTGATTATGAAACTTAATATAAAACACATTAAAACCAATGCTACTGTATTAAAGCAGCTCAACTTCATAGTCCATTAAAACTGATGGGACCATACCACAAAATACTTCTGCAATCTGCAGGCAGCCATTTGCCTTTCTCTGTGAACAGTTTTGTAGATCCTCTCGATAAACGCAGTCATAGAAGCAGTTGGTGTTTGAAGTAGAGTTTATTGTCGTCATATTATAGACTCCACCACAGTCGAGGCCATGGCAGATTTGTTTAACTAACATTTCTACTTTTTCTGGATCAAAAAAAGGCACGGTCTCAGAGCTGTTTCCGGACATCCTGAGCTTCCAGTGGCATTTTCCATTGATGGGTTGAATGTACGGGTAATCTGAAAAAGACACAAGGCGAAATGTACAGTCTGACAAAAACTCCTGTAATTGTGTTTTAAACAGCTGATAAAACGTGTTGTAGGGCATATGAGCAGATCTACTTATGTGACTGTTTAACCCCAATTGGACTGAAGGAGACAGATGTTGCTACAAACTCACATGGGACAGCTACATTCTCAATAAATATCTTACATATTCACCATAAAAGAGTGATTTGTTTTCTTGTAAAATGTTATATTGTGTTGCTTTAATTATTTGTTAATAGCTACTTTCTAAAAACTACCAAAAATAGATCACTTTTAATGTTGCAGTATTTCATTTACTTTCACTGAGTAATTTAAATACCTAACAACTTTAATACCACCCACAAAAAGATGTAGGATATTGACATTTTTGACACATGTTTAACATTTAATTTGACTCAGTAATTTATTGGGTTATTGTGAGACATTTAATGTGACATTAACCCTAGGGCTTTCCCACCAAATAAAGTAAGTGCAAAGTTTTTGGTTTATTATTATTCCTATCTTATATATACAAGTAAATTATTTAAATACATAAATATTGTCTATTTTTGGACAAAATAATTGATTTACATGACCAGGTACAGATAATATAATGAAATTGCATTGTATCAGTAACATAACCATGCTTTTTTTCCCCTAACTATCCTGAAACAGCACACAGATATGTTTGATTTGGAAGCATGAATGTGAATTTTAGAGTTTCAGGAGTGGGTCACAAAGCAACATATGCACTGCAGAAAGTGGGTTCAGTTGCAGGATCTGCGGGGGAGAATGCATTTTGGAGTTTGTTTGCACCTGCACATTTGTTTCCTTAGCAGGTCACCCCACTTCCTGTGATGAGGTAATATTCCCCACCCATCTGCAGACCGTCTTGATCATTAGTCTTTGGTTTTGAACACAGTTTAAGATAAATGTTAGATTTAGCCTACCTTTCAGTTCTTGTGTAATGTTTCCAGCTGCAGTCACTGTTGAGTTTGTTGAAGGTATTTGTGTAGTTGAATTAGGAAAAGCTGGAACATAGGGAAAAACAAAACAACAACAAAAAAACATAAATTAACCTTTCTACAAGCTAACCCACATGTAACCACAGAGCACTAATTGTCTTTATATCAGATTTAAAGGTGTTAAAACACATTAGTAGCATGGTTAGTATGGTAAGTAGTATGGTTAAACCGCTTCAACACAAAGTAAATTAAATGACTAATACTACAGTAAATGCATTAAAACATGCTAACAAACAGTGCTAACATACAGTCATCTTTTTAATTCATTTCTTTACATTTTTACGTGAACTGACCAGAGACTTTAAATAGATAATGTCACTTAGTGCCCACTTAAATTAAATGGCAGAACATTTACTATTACAAAGCCAAAAATGTCATATGTCACAGAAGCATGGATAACGTTTAACACTGCTCATTTCAAAGCTGTAAAAAAATGAATAGATCACATAAGTAACAATAGCGTATTACATTACACATTTATAAATACATATATAGAGCAGGTGACAAAATAAATCAGTTGTTGCTTGTAAAAGACAAACAAATATTACATTACCATGACAGATGTAGATGATTTGAAGAAATAAAATGCCTTTAAAAAGATTCATGCTGTTGAAAAGAACTGGCCTTGATTGTCTAATTTATCTAATCATGTGGATAGTTAAAACATCTTCTAAGTGTGACGGCACTAAATGAAGGTCCTTCTTGAGAATCTCATGGTTTATTTGTGAAAGCTCTTCACTCCTCACAACAGGAAGTGAGCCCTGCACATGAAACTAAAATGATGAGTTGTGATAGGACGGTGTGTCTCAAACATGCTCCAACAGCGATTTAAAACACACATGGTTTGATAAATGGTCTTGTGCAAAAGTATGTTCTATCCATTTTCAATTGTTGCCTTGTTTGCCAACACTAACAGCAAAGTAAGGCCATTTTTAACAAATAAGACAAAGGTAGCAAGCAAAATGATAAAACTCCCACTGACTTTATTGACAGCCTCTAAAGTTTACAATGCTTCCTTCAAGACACGGAAAAAATATCCTGCAAATAAAATGGATGCAACAGAATCAAAAACTAATTTGTTCTTTTATGCCATAACTTTTTAAAATCAACACATGACATGATGTACAATGTATTGTATTTATTTTGTGTTTTTAGGTATTTATTGTATCTTTTTGTAATCTTAGAAGTTTTGCACATTTTGCTGTGTAGTGCAGCTGTATTACTACTCGCTGTAAACCAAGTTTTATGGGACAATAAAATGACTGAACAGGATTGCAGCTTCATTTGAATTCAGAAAAAAGCAGCATCATTGATATCCAGAGAGTTCCACAATACATTTATAATGTATCTACAGCCTCTTAAGAGCAAATAACAGTAAAATATTTGCTCTATAGCTAATCTAATGAGGAAAGCCTTAAGAATAGCTAGTTAGTTTACTAACTAATTGTGGATTATTGCAGATAATCTAATAAAAAAAAGTTATTGTTTTCGTTTTTAATTTGCATGACCTGCCAGACCCTTTCACTTACACTTCTCTCTCGCTGGCCTGGCTGACACTGACACAGCTCCTTTCAGTTTTTTTTTTGTATATGGTTGTTACTTTGTGTTTTTTTTTACAGCTCCTTTCAGTTGTTTACATCCTGTTCTTGCAGCACGCGCTCAACTCGACAGTCCTTTCCTATTGGCTCTCACCTCTTGTAGTCCCGCCCAACAGCTGCCAATAACAGGAAGTAAAGAAAATAAATGCTAACAAATGACTTAAATTTGTTTATTAAACTTTTTTCTGACAATGTTATGACAATATTATTTTTATACTAGTAAAGTAAACGACAATTACACTGTTTCAAAACAAAACAAAAAAATATATATTTGAGTAAATTAAGCACTTTTTAATGAAATATAGCGGTTGGGCTGGTCGTACGCATGCGCTGTTTGTCTTATTTGTACTTTATTTGGCGCCAGCTGCAACTGCTTTTGGACTCGGAACCGTGGAGGTAAGCAGCAAACCGGAGCTCTGCACCGCTCAACAGCACCGCACACACACTTTTACTCGTCAGCTGGACCACTTGTAAGCCAATATTAGCAGATCAGTTTATATAAGAGATCTTATGTGGGTTTTGTTGTTGTTGTTGGTTCGGGACTGTGTTTACAGAGCGGCTAAAATATGTGTTTTGAGTTATTTTATACCAAAGATCGTACAAAATGGCATCATTACTTCCTTTTTTTAATTTTGGTTGAAATACAATGGATATATCCGGAAATAATAATATTATTAACAAAATGTCCCCCTTTGGGCCATGGATGTATAATAAAAAAGTCCATGTTTTGGACATTGTGTGGTTGGAGACTCTTTGTGGTTGTCTAAATTCAAGAATAAAGTGTCCAGTGCTATTGTACGTTTTTCTAGTTATAGTTTGTCTGTGAGGGTTCAGTCATCCAGGACATCTTGAAAAAATGGCACTCTTGATAATCTAAGCAACACTGTACTAACTTCCTGTTTTAGAGCGTTGGTAAATAATACAACTTGTACTTTAACAGATCACAGTCAAAGCCATGACAAAACAAAGGTACGTATTGCTGACATTGCTCCATGACCAAACACTGTAGCATAGTGTGGTGCACTAGTGTAAAGGTGACCAACCTTACAGTAAAGACTGTCTCTACAGCAGCCGTCAGCAGAAAAGACCTGAAAATGCATCAACACAGAAAGGAAAAGGAGTTACGGTAAGTGTGTTAAATGTCTGTAAATAAAGATTCTCAAACAGATTATTAATGAAAGGGTTTGCCCTTAAGAGCAACAGGAGGATCATGATCTGTTTTGTATGGAACTAAACAAAGACACCAAGGTCTGCATGTAACCGCAGTGCTATTTTTAAATGTAGGACTTTTTTATGTCTTTTTGCCCTAATTTTGAAATAAGGCTGGCTACATAAAGTCCAATCACTCTGTCAGTTCAGTTGGAGGGGTCTGGATTTTCTTGTTTTTAGGAATGTTTCTTTTATTGATTTAAAAAAATATGTGCTTTTAACAGAGTAACAAGAGAAAACCACTGCCACCTTTGAAGCTACAGTGTAATAAGGTACAACATCTCTCTTAAAACTTCTACATCTTTATATTCAAATTAATGACAGTGACTAAAACAGCCTAGTCCAATGAGAGTTGGTTTAAATTCAAACCCCTCCCTCTAGAGGTAAAGCTCAGGTCTCGTATCAGTTGAATTCAGAATTTACAATGTCATAGAGACAACTTCATCTTGAAACCTACGTTCAGATGCCTCTGCTTTAACCTCTTCTTCACAATGTCCTGGATAACCGACAACCTACACAGACATCTTTACGTACATTATTTCTGTTTCAGAACCAGGTGATTCTCGAAGGCATTGATGCTCCATGTGTCCTCGTCTCGGCTCCTGAAAAAGGACTCCAAAGTTGTGTTACTGACCCGACAGGGTCACTCGTCTCACCTACACCTTTGCCACATCTTAGGTGATTATTATACATTATTATTCCTCTGATTTTAAATTGTGTTTCTTTTTAAACATCTGTAAAGACATGGCTTTGAAATACTTTTGTGTTGCTAAGTTTGGGCCCATGTGATGTTTGGGTAAAGATGGTTGGTCAGGAGAAGACGCACAGACGCAGCACTAACTTTATGCTTAAGCACCCAGGACTCCAGCCAAGGATGAGGTCCATTGTGCTCGACTGGTTAATGGAGGCAGGTTTTCATCTTATCACATTATTTAGACTCAATCTGAATAAACCTCAGAATACGATTGCAAGTTCACTTCTACAATTAATACAAAAATAAACATGACAACCTGGGCTAACAAACTCACATAATTTATGTTGATTGTACAGCATGCTCACACTGTCCTAATGTTTTCTATTCTGTACAAAGAGTTAGTCTGTGTGGATTCGGGTTGGGTGTCTTTTAATAATATAAATTTATTCCACAAAATGTATTAAAATGTGTAATATTTAAAAACCCATAGGATAAATGTTTTGAAATCCTGTCTTCTCCTCATCAGGTGAGTGAGGCCTACACTCTTCATCGTCAGACGCTCTACTTGGCTCAAGAGTATTTCGACCGCTTCATGCTGACTCAGAATAACGTCGAGAAGAGCATACTGCAGCTCATTGCCGTCACATGCCTCTTTGTAGCCTCAAAGATGGAGGTAAGAAGGAGAAAGGGAGTACTGTTTCGGTGATCCTGTGTCTATACAGCACACCTACAACACTTAGATGAATTTAATGTTAAGAGTTGAATCTTTTCAAAATACAAAATAAAGGTCAAATAAAGGGTAAGTGATTGTAAAGCATGTCCACATTTTTCTTGTAGGAAGCCTGTCCTCCTAAACTCTCACAGATGGCCTCTGTCACTGCTGGGACCTTCTATGACCATGAGATTCTTCAAATGGAGTTGATTATTTTAAAGGTATACTCTTGCTTTGTGTGAAAATATTTAGTATGAACTGACCTTTCAATGAATGTAACAATTTCATTTTCCCAGGCATTAAGGTGGAATCTTTGTCCTGAAACAGCCGTGTCGTGGCTAAAACTTTACTTCCAGATGTGTTCAGCTGATGCAAACTCTGATCTGCTGGAGCCTCAGTTTCCTCCGGACACTTATGTGCAGATGACACAAGTGTGTTTTGACAAAAAAATGTACTTCTCTTTAAGAACCGATGATTTCTAATTCTTGTCTGTGCTACTTTTTGGCAGCTTTTAGATTTGTGCATTATCGACATAAACTCAATGGACTTTGATTGTCGAGTCTTAGCTGCTGCGGTTCTAAGCCAGTATCTTCAACAGGTAACGGTGGAAAATGTTTCAGGTGAGAGTTAAGATCTTAAATGTTTGACTTTGTATTTCACAGCAAGCATTACAGTATGAGGTCATATGTAAATAAGATAAACTGACCTGTAAAATTATGAAAATGTCATAGAAATAATGTCTTTTTTCATTTTCATTGTATAGTTTAGATTAAAACCCAAGAAATAGTCATAATTCCAAATGATGTTATAATTGAACCATGTTTATCCACAAAATTGAGAAATAAAACACATTTGTGGTAATCCATGGCACTTTCTTAAAAGGAGTGGAAACCTTGGTAATCCTAACCTGTGCTTTTTGTTCTCAGGTTTGTCCAAAGATGTTTTCACATCCTGTTTGACCTGGATAGTCCCTTTTACGGAGTCTGTTCATCAGTTTGGGAAAGCAACACTGCGAGATTTCAAAAACGTAAAGTCAGAGGACAGACACAACATCCAGACACACACAGACTACCTGACGATGCTGGTTAGTGTTTGGTCATGAGGAAACTCAAGGGAAATGACCACCGTCTGAGTGGTTTGATTAACCACATTTAATGTTTATAAACTAAACTGTTTTTTAAAATTTAATAATGCACAGCTCCATAGAAAACAGTGGAAGTTCTGTTGTTTCTCATTCCCTCAACAATTCAAAACGGACAAACTGGGCTGTTCACTAAATAGATTTTGTTTCTCTTGTGAAAAGAAACAGCTTATGCCTGAAGGGCTAGTGTTTCATAAATGGAGTACAATCTGCAAGAGCCTTACACTTCACCAAACAATTTAATACTAATATATTAGTAGTTATTTTGTATTTTAACTTTAAAAAGGCATCTACCCATTTGAAAACTGGCTTAGATTTTCTTTTCCTGTGTACTTTCCATCAATGCTTTTCCTGAGTCCAGAGTGTATGTCCCAAGATCTATGAAATGCTAAGTTTACAATTAATAGTTGTGGTTCAGACAAACTTTTTGTGATGTTAAAATGTAAACAAAACAAAAAAAAGACTGAGTTAATTAGACACAACCTTATTTGTTTGAACCTTTCACATATTAATATAAAGATGTCCTCCTTAGCTCAGTGGTTCCCAAAGTTGGGTCTGGGGCCCCTGGTGGGCTGCGGAGGTACTGCATATAAATTCTTCTGTGGTGCTGAAGGATTATTAGGCCCGAGCCAGTGATGACCGAGAGGGCCTATTGTTTTTGTTCAGGTTATTAAATGTTTTTTATTAATATTTTTTTTTCCAAAATGATCCTCAATTTGACCCAGTAAACATGAACAAAAAGTAAATTTTATTGGCCCCAAAATTCAAGCCCAACAAAAAAATGTATGTATTTGAAGTCCCTAAACTCAACAGGAGGTTCGTCATGTGGACCCAAAAAAGGCATATTCATGACCTGAACACAAAGATATGTAAATGATATGTAAATGAAAGAGTTATTTTTGGAAAAGGCCCTCCATTATAATTTTCCAAATGATCCTTAATTTGGGGCGGCAGTAGCTCAGTGGGTAGAGCGATTGTGCTTCAACCGGAAGGTAGGCGGTTCGATTCTCACTCTCCCCACAGTTCATACTATCGTTGTGTCCTTGAGCAAGACACTTAACCCACCTTACCTCCAGTGGCTGTAGCACTGGTAATTACTGTAGAACAATGTAAGTCGCTTTGGAAAAAAATGTCAGCTAAATGAATAAATGTAAATGCAATTTGACCCAGTAAACGTGCACCGAGAAGTCAAATTTATTGGCCCCAAAATTCAAGCTACACAAGTCACACTTGTTTGGTACAGTTCAAATGGACTCAAGTGAACTCTGGTACGGTTCGATTCAGGTGTGAACCTTAAGTGGACCATGGTTGATCTCAAACAGAAAGAGCTTCATAAATTGGCGTCAAAAACATCACCTAATGCTTAGTTTCACAGAGATCGGAAAAAAACTAAAAATATTTAATAAATAAATAAAATGAGGTCAAATGTGAAAATAAATTTTCATGGTAACATGCCTTATTAGCATTTGAGCTAACCGCACTATCTAGTGTTTTCCTTTTTAAAAGAATGCATGCTTTTATTTTTTTGTTTGTTTGGTTCGCAGTTTAGGGTGTGTTTACGTGTGTTTAGTCCGCTTCATTAGTTTGCAGTGAAAATTTTTTGACTTTGTAAATAGCTTGGCTGATACCAAATTGTATTTGTAATTTTAGGACATCGCAGGTCAACGGGAAGAGAACAGCCAGCATGTGACTCCTCCAAAGAGCTCAGAGAAAAAAAACTGAATAGAAAAAAATGCACAATTTATCTTGGGACAAAGACTGGAGCGCTGACAGCTGAGAGTCTCAACCTGCTGAGATCAAAGTGAATATTAAGGATGTATTTTACTTGTGGCCAAAGCCTTTATTATAGACTTTGCAACTGATTCAGGAAAAAAAAGTGTAATTGATGTACAATTGTTTATAGCATTATGTTTGTAGCTGTTTTAGGGTAAATTAAAGTGTTGAGTGTTTTTAAACCACAAACACTTCATTGTAAATTTAAATACAAGTGCTTTTTAATCCTAGAAATGAGGTGCTTAGTCTTAAATGTGTATCTCAGGGAAATAATAGCTTGAGACAATGAGACAATTTTCAAATGAACTACTCTATTTATAAAGGTTTATTTTCTACAAAAAAAATAAAAATGTACAATTCCACCCTGACTTATTTTAATTTTTTTTAGAAATACAGTTTGGCCATAGCCTGTAGGAATCTCTTTTTCCTTTTTTGAGCAGCCAGCTGTAGCACCTCCTCAGGGTTACTGGTGTTCAGCTCGCTCTGTCCAATCGCTTTAATCTGAAAAGAAGGGGGGAAAAAAAGTGAGTTCAGAAATCTTCACACTGCCTGGATGGAGTTGCGACGGTGGATGGAAAAAATTGATGGAAAAAGGTGTGCGTCTGTTTTATAATACAATCTTAAATGTGAGAAATGCCACTGATGTCTGTATTATCTGGAACTAATGGTTAAAGCCTCAAAGCATCAACTAAAAACATATGTAAAAGGCTTTTACTCACAGCGATTTGTCTCTTCTCAGTCTCGCCTCGTTTGTGGTGGATGTCTGAGATTAAGTCAAGAATATTATGCTTTTAAATATCAATTAAATACAAAACGGGCCTTAATTAATTTCACCGTAAAAGGGACTCTGTTCTGAATAATGTGACTTATAAAAAGGATACTGGTTAGGAACTCCAGGATGGTCACGTCCCAAATGTAGTCGTAGTACGAGTCCATGGCGTCATGACTGCAGACATTAAGGTGCTTAGTGTAAAACTTTGTAGTATTTAGGTGGAACAGAATAGAGCACTATGTTATGTAGCTCTGGAAAACATTGAGACCACTGCAAAATTATCAGTTTTTCTGGGTTTACAAATAAAATGTTAATTTAGAGCATTTATTTGCCGACAGCAACAACTGGTCAAAATAACAAAAAAGATGAAGTGTTTTCAGACTTAGAATAATGTAAAGAAAATAAATACATTATACACAATACTAATGTTTTAACTCGGGAAGTGTTCAGAAATCAATATTTGGTGGAATAACCCAGATTTTGAATCTCAATTTTCATGTGTTTTGGCGTGCTCTCCACCAGTGGTCTCTAATTTTTTTCAGAAAATGTAAGACTAAATAGCTAGTCTTACAAAACCAAAATAAAAAAGCTTAGATGTAATGTGATGTAAGCTTAGGTCTCCAAAAAAAGTTCCAAGTGTATGTTTTTAATTAAAAACGGTAGGGTTTATTACTTTCTACAGCTGTCTCAAAACAACAAACTGAGCACTGCTGGAGGAGAAGCTCACTGGAGTTTCTTCTAAAACAACACACAATCTTCTCTGAAGGGTTAAGGAGAGTTGAATGTATGTCATTAAAGAAGTGTAGTTTCTAATTACTGTAGGTGAACTCTTGTGTCCACCAATTTATTTCATAAACAGCATGTCCCAGCAGGGCTACAGTAGCTGTTCTTATGTTCTGAAAGGAGTGACCTGTGGAATAGGTAATCTTCAATATCAAAACCAGATGCTTCTTAACACTACCAACCAAAGAACATATTCCTGTCTTGGATCAGTGACAAGCTTACCCAATAAATCTAACTGGCACAAACCTGTGATGAAACTTTTTTCATGGGAGAACCTGACCTCTATTCCATTATTGTGGACATCTTTCTATCCTTTTTCCTTGAACTATGCTGGGTTACAATGAGGTTATGTGGCGCTTTGTGATTTACCTGTTCTGTTCCTGAAGAGCTTTAAATGCAGTCATGTAGTCCACTTCTCTCAAAAACTGGCAGAGGACAGCCACCTGTAAATTAACAGGATTAGAGACAGGTGTGTATTTGATCGAAAGGAGTTAAAACAAAGGTAGGTTGATAATTGAGAAGAGATTTACCTGTGTGTGGCAGTTCATCATTGAACAGCACTTGATCATCCTTTTCAGCACCTGCCAAGACAACATTCATCCCTTCAGAGAACTCAAACATGTCATTAAGATTAAATGGAACAAAAATGATTACGAACGACTGTTTCAGAGTTCAAGTGTCAATACGGAGTCAAATTGAGGTTAAGATGAGTTAAAGGGAAAACATGCAAATGTATCTGATTCAGTGTGGCCTTAGTTTGAATGTTTTATTTTCAGAATGGTTCAGCTTTAATGTTCATTTCAAGCAAACCTCTGAACTACAAACATGACTTTGTAAAAAAGCTGTGTGTGTTGTACCTGGTCGGTGTAGACATCTGGTGGCACGGTTTTAGTGAAGAAGTCAGAGCTAACGGCCCCAGCCTGGAGGTAAAAGTTGAGAGCAGCGGAGTACTGGTTTGTCACTAGAGAGAAGAGAGGGGAGGGGGATTGTTAATAGAGTTCTGCCACACTGTAAGAAGAAAATGTACACTTTTAATGTGTATGACATATTTAGCATATAAAGTAAACGGGAAGAAAGAGAATTGAGCAACCATGAAAACCTGCTGTTGAGGATGTTGGCTTTAACTTGAATGGTTTATAGTTTCATCTAATATAGTTTTATGTTGTTGCAATGCATCTGGTCTTGAGTGAAGCACATTGACCTGCCTCTGGGTTTAAAAGGTGCTAGACTTTAGATGCTCAGTGCTACCATGTTGAGTCTTGAGCCTCTTATGTCAGATGCCCTCAGGTGTTAGGGACAGTATAAAATTTCTTAAAACGTACCGAAGTAGATGTCAGCCTGTGTGATGAGCCACGACTGGCTGTTGGGGTTCAGAGTGAGAGCGTAGGACACCAGCTCTTTGACGGTCACAGCCACAGCTTCGACGTCTACAGCCTGAATACTGACCATCACAAGTAACAATCAGTGATGTAATGAAATAATCAGGGACAAATCTCTTTCATCACTGTTAGGGGACAATAAACAAAAGAAAATCCCAAAACCATTCCAGAGGGGGACATAATGACCCAATACAAAACATAACCTTAAGTAGGAATAGTATTAGTTTTTAATTATATATGAAACACCTAAATGTTTTAATAGAAATATTACAGAAGTAATTCCCTGTCTTCTGGTGCATTTTAGCTGCTATGGGGGGTGAGTGAAAGTATGGAACAAATGATATTTGCCCCAGTTTTTCAATAACTACATCTGAGCCATAAATGAGTGCTGTTAATGTGTTTAATATAATTGTGCTCCTTCTTACTGAAACTTTATTTCTTTATATTAATCCTCTCTCATTTTGGATATACTATATGCTCCAGTAAAACACTCACAAGCACTCGCACTCACCTGAAACTCTTCTCATTTTGCCTGCCCCTCATCTGCCTACCGCTATTCCTCCTTTTTATCATTCTTTGCATAAAAAAGTTTTTTACTGTAATTTCTATAAAGAGTTGATTAAAATTCTAGAGCGCTACACTAGTTCAAAACTCCTTACAAAGTGTTTGATTATAGCTATCTTATTGTCTTATCTTATTTTGGTCTAAAACATGTAATAATACCAAACATTTAAACCAACAGTTACAGAGCAAGGTGAGGGCAAATTAAAATGAATTTGATTACAAAAACTGTAATGGAAGCAATTTTTTTAGTAAAAAGGTTTTCTAAAGCAAATCTACACTTGTTCTCGCCCTCACAGTAAAGTGACGCTAACGGCTGAGAGCGGCGCTGTTAGGGACCTTGTACCACTGGGGACACTATTTCTTTCCAAACTTAAAAAAAATAGTTTGCAAGAACAATATTAAGCTACTCTACTGTACAGACCAGCATTTACATGGTCAGTGACGTTGTCAACAATAGGGTCATAATTATTATTCCCCCCAGGAAATCCGCCGATGGATACAATGTGGAGGAAAAAGTGATTTATTACAATGGCCTTACTTTGGGAGTGTGGACGGCCAGATGGCGAGGTGCTCTGCTGTCACCTCGTTCACAATATCGTCCTGCAGAAACATCATTCACATAAAAGTCTACACCAGGGGACGATGTAACAATGAATCTACAAATTCTTGGTTTCTGGGACGTACCCGGACAATACTGTGGAGTCTAACAAACAGTGAGATGAGCGTCGTCAGCACCAGCGGCTCCTGACAGAAACACAAAGGTTTAGTTTGGTGATGTTTAGCATTGGACTCATTCGTTTCAGTCGTTTTAACTTACCCGCAGTTTCTTGATAAAAGTGATAAATTTGTTCCTAAAAGAAACAACACAAAAAGAGCATTTAATTCATGAGCAGACATTAGAGCCATGCTTTATATGTGTATACTGGGACACTTAAATAAGCTCAAAGCAGATGAACATTAACAAAATAACAGCTGCATATAATATTTCAGAATTTATATGGGAAAGAACTGAAATTTTATTACAATCGTGTTATAATAATTTATATTAAGAATATAATGTTTTATTTTCCTTTGCCAAGTGACACATTCAATTATCACAGGTCATAATATCACAATATTCAACATAGGTATCACAAATGGCAAGTTTTTTTTTTTTTTTGATGCAGCGTAGCCCTACAAAGCATCCAAGTTGTCCAATAAATTACAAGCCATACTGTCTTTGCAAACATTTGTTTTTGTTTTGTGCATCATTTGTTAAATGTCTCTACAACTGAGGTAGTTTATTGTCTGTTTGAGCAGAGACCAGACTAATTCTTTGTGTATTACAAAATAAATAATTAGGATGGCTGGTGGGCTGGGTAAAAAAAAGTCTGCTTGAAGTTTCACCATATTACATTTGGCAGGCACTTGATGTAAATATATCTGGCCAATCCCAAAGCAGAAGAGACATTATGTTCACATATGTCAAATACATAATGCATTTTTAGTATAAATATGAATGAGACACCTGTGTAGAATCCCCATGGAAGACTCTCTCTGTTTAATGAGGCCCACTCTGCCGTCGCTGTTCCTCTTGTGTTGAATGGACATGCTGCAGATCTGCACCACCACGTCCCACAGCTCTTTGGCCATGCGCCGGCTCTCTTTAGGACCTGGCAGCTCTTTGCAGGTGGACGCCAGCAGCTGACCAAGCTAAGGAGAGTGTAACAAAGAACAATATGTGTTAAACTGTGACCAAAGATAATAGATAATAGAAGATTGTTTTATGTCTAAGAACCATAAATAAAAACTATGAGACTTTACCTTGATATATGGGTTATTCATGACCAAAGAAGGCGGCACCTGCAAAGTTAAGTAGTCGTTCTCTCTCCAGTTCAACATAAATGCCACACACTCCTCACCAACGATCTGACGCAATGGCAGATCTGGAAAACACATACAGCACTTTGTGGAAAGATTTCTTTGAGGACATATGTATGAGGAATTAAAAGGCTCTGGATCAACTTTACACAGGCACATTTGGCATTAACTTAAACTAAAGAAAATTTGTGTTGGGCATTTTGTTTGACTTGCAAAAAGTGAATGTCTACTTTCCTGTAAACCATAATTAATTAATGTGGAATAAGCAGTCTTGGCACTATGGATACTGCAAATGATAAATATTCAAAATAGTGGGGCCCTTTCATATGTCCTTTAGATAACAAAGTGTTTTATCTGTGCTCTTAGTCTTAATTCTTTATTTTGGATTTTACTTACGTTTCTTCTAAATCTTGTCTGTGTACTTAAAATTTGTTATTTTTTTTATTTCTGTAAAGCACTTTGAGTTACCCTTGTATGAACTGTGCTATATAGATAAAATTGAGATAGGCTCCACCTTTTACAACACAAAGTAGAAGCAGTATAAAATAAATGAATACCGTGAATCCTCATCTCCAGGTAGCCTCTAACTCTGCTGACCAGGTCGGGGGCCGGCCGCTCTCTGCTGCCCTCCGCGGCCAGAGTCTCGTGAGCCCGTACGTCCAACAGCAGCATTTCATTCAGCATCACCTGCCGCAGCTTCGGGGAAAACTCTGTGACCAGCTCCAGACAAGCGGAGAAGAGCTGCCGTGCATGAGCAAAGTCCTGAGAAAAATCACCAGATGTGTCAACAAGCAGATGCATTTTGTTCTCTAAATCTAAAACTAGTGCCTTTAAAACACATTTCTTTGACTGAATCTGAAATTCAAATGTCCGCAGACCTTTATTGAGATGCAGTGCAGTCCTTTGGCCATGAGGATATAGACCAGGTCCTTGGTCAGGTTGTCTTTAATGCCAAGGATCACATTGATGTAGTCTGAAGGAACCTCCCACTAAAAATACACACAATATTTCATAAAGCATTTTATCATTGTTTTTTAACATAAATCTACTTTTATGAAACAAATTATAAACTCCCAAACTCAGAAATCTGGCTTTTGCATTGGCTTATTCTTCTCTAAAAACAATTTGGATTTTTTTTGTTGGCCTTCACAGCTAATAATATTGTTTTAGTAAAAAAATTAAGGACTTGATGAAGACATTTGTTTTGTGTTTCTAACTAAATGCCAGTCCTTCATTTTCAGTTACTAAATTAAAGTCAATGGGGAGGTCAAGCAAAACATACAAGTAACTCAGAGAATAACAAAAGTGTATTTTTGAGGCCCGACCTTGCTGTTGACTCTCCAGAAAGGCCGTTCAGCGATGCCATGGAGCTCAATGAGGATCTGCCTGATTCTGCGTGGCTCCAAAGACAAGATCAACTGCTGCTCGAGCTGTCCGATGTTCACACTCGCTGAAGCTGTGAAGACAAAAAAAAAAAAAAAATCAAATGTTACAAACAAGTTTATTGTACGGTACCGTCAGGAGTCTCATACAGTCCCACTCTTAAACAGGACAAAACCTCTGGGGTACCTGGGATGTCGTAAAAGGACGGCAGAGGTTTGGCGCTGAGGTTAACTGTGGCTGACCTCTTCCTCATATTCTCCACCAGGACCTTCCTCTCGTCCTCACTAAGCAGCTCCATAAACAGTTTATGAGAGGAGACCATGAAGACCAGAGATGGCTCCTCCAGACTTTCACAAAAAGTCCTGAGCAACGAAGAAAGTAAAAGTCTTTATCTTGCCGATTTAAGACAGGGTTTTCTCAATAACAGCCATTTAAACTACAAGAGATGCAGTTTTAGTCCATACATTATTTTTATTCCTCTGGGTTTATGTCCCTGACCTGGATCATTCTGACAATTCCTCTCTGATACAGTTTAAACACCACTCCACAAACTACAGAATCTCCAAAGGATCAAAACTCAAGGACAAACAATCATTTTCTGGCCATTTCTATGACTGAAAAACTACTTTTTTAAATTTTCAAGTTTATTGTTTTTTCCAGGATGATCCCGGAGTACAGCTTTTATTTGTCACAGTCTCCTTATTTTAGTTAGCTAATAATAAATACAAATGTTACATACTTCAGAAAACTGGCCATGTTTCTTCTGGATGTTTCAGATTCTTTCTCCAGAGATCGTGTACAAACCTGCAGGACATAGACATTTATTAATCTCATAAAAAATGGATTGTCTATGCCACAAATATTAATTCTGTAATGATGTGAAATATTAGCTCAATTGAGACAATTACCTCTAAAATGAAATCCACCAAACGTTTACTCAGCTTCAGAAGCAGCTGCTGGAACCTAACACTGAGCACTTCACCCTCCAAAGAGTCTCTGACGGCGTTACAAACACAAAGTTTATGGCAGACCTCATCCAGACCCGATTCCCTAAACAGAAACAATCATGTTACCAAACTGAAACAAGCATCAAGAATAGTGGTTTCCACTGACGATAGAGGGTATGTACAGACGTCACTTTCCCAGAACATGCCCACATTACCATATTACATTTTATGTATTGTTTCAAAATAAATGAAAAAAGTTGCTTTTTACTTATTGGTACTGCTGTTGTTTTTTTTAATAACAATTTATTTTACTATTTTGAAAAAATGTTCTTAATATGTTTTTAAATGGGTCTTATTTTGGGATGAGGGATCCCGCAGTGACGTCCTGATCCTTCGACGCCATGTGCATAACCCTTGAAACTCATTGTTGCAGAACTGTTCTCACCCTTGTTGCACCTTGTACATAAACTCCCTGAGAACAGAGCGTCTAAAGTGGTTGGGCAGGCTTCGGATGAGGTTGTCTTTAATAAAGGCATCAATGACAGCCTAAAACAAAATAAAGTACAACACAAATACTGTTAGTATATAGTTTAATGCCTTGTTACTCATTTAGTATTAATAACTCTTAATTAGCCTGACCTGGTAGTTTTGCGCTCTGATCAGGCTGTTAATCTGGTCGTACATTGATGTGTGTGACTCAGATGCGTCACAGACTCCGGTCAAAGCTTTGCAGGCGTTCCAGTAACCGGCCAAACGCTTCTCATCCAGATGAACGTGCACAGGGGACTCCAGCTGAAGGACCAACAGAAAAAGAAAAAAAAATTTTACAAACTTTTGTGTCATTTTTAATGACATTTTAAATACTTGTTAGAAAAACTAAAAGTGAACTTGCACAGAAATTAATTGAAAAACATAAACTACCTTTTTTAGCAGGTCTTTTGTTTGTCTGTAGTGATCTTTGGCTTTCCCATACGCCGGCTGGTCTGTGCTGCCTTGTTGGAAAAAAATACCTCCTAAATCATAATGTACCTAAAAAAACACAACATATATTTAATATACACAATTTTACACGTAAATTCTATAATTAGAACACATTTTTACTGATTATGTTGGCCCAACCTGACAGTGCAGCTCGTCAGCGCTGATGCAAAGTCCAGCTGTGGACGACTCAGTCTCTCCGTTTGCAGCAGCGTCGGAGGCAAGGAGCTCTAATGTCCGCATTGTGTGAACATAGAAGTCTTTCTTTAAATGTAGAGCTCCTTCGAGGACACTGATGGAGTCTGCTGACTGTTCTTTAAGCTTAATGCATAAAGATAAGAACATGTTTTAATGAAAACAACAGCAAGTACAGGTCTGGGCTCTATTTTAGACTGCTTCTTCTTGATATCATAAATCTTGTATGATTATATTACAGGCTTTACTAACCACAGTTAAGATGTTTTCAGTCATCTCCTTTTCCTGTTGCACAATATTTAACCTAAAAGAGACAATAATGAAAGAAACTTATAATGTAACCAGGGACTGGGCTATCATTTTATAGTTGGGGTAAATTAACAGAGAAAACACCAAGAGCAATTCCCAAAGGAGACAAAGAATATGCCCCAGAAACTGTAATAGTATAACTGCAACATATCTTTAAAAAAGATGCTAAGATGGTGTAGTAATCCTTTGCATATGTGCTTTCAAACAATTACTTAGTGGGATTAAGTGAATTTAATGTTATAATTGTGGCAAAGTAACTCACATGTTCATCTGGTGAGGTCCCGGTTTGGTCTGTTTCTCTGGAAAACTGCTGAGGACAATAGTTCTGATGGCCCTTTAAAAAGGTAAAAAGTTCTGTTTTTTTGTGTTCCAGGCAATTTACAGTATTCTGACTGTAAATTGCCTGTTTTCTATACAATAAGGCAAACACAATTTTCTGAGCAGAAACCTTTTATTCTCACCAGCGGTTGTAAATAATCACGGCCATGGCGGTTGTGGGAGGCAGAGTGGACAGATCCAAGTCGACATGTTTCACACCTGGAGGCACTTTGCTCACACACAGCAGCTCATTCAGTAACATATTCAACACGGGAATGTTTAATCTTAGAGAAACAAACATATAAAGTATAAAATACCAATTGCAGTGATGATACACACTGTAGCTTGTCATTATTTTTGTAAATTATTTCTTTTTTAAGTTACCCTTTTTCTAGAACCTCCAGGTCCCATTTCATGTGAGCAGCCACCTTCAGGGCGAGCAGCTTCAGAGTGCGATTTCTGCGGTTATCAACTGGAGGCTGAACCTGGTTCTGTTCATTCAGGGAAGGCTTCGAGGCCTGCTCCAAAAATTGGATAATCAGCTGGACTGGCAACGGATCTGTGGAAAAACAAATAAACAAAAATAAACTTTTATTCAAAAAGGTCAATTCTTTCAATCCAGTATTTTTGGAGAAAAGTTAAAAACCTGGGTTTGATTTCTGCAGGTGCTTCTCCAGCAGACTACCGTCCAGCAGAAACTCAAACCATGATGTCTGAAGAGGCGTACTCGGTCGGCTGTTCACAAGAGCGACGCGATCAGCTGCCTCCGCACTCATCCTCCCCTAAGCACCACAACCAGAAAAACATAACAAACACCAACTAGTGTTGGTGGTTTGACAATATTTGACCTTGTAAGCCTTTAAAAGAGTTGGTCTGACTTTCAATTAGCATTTACTATTTAGTACGTATTATGTAGCTTTAAAGTATTTGAGACCAGTCTTAAGACTACTTTTAAAGGGTCTATGCCTTATCTTAGACTTGTTGTGGTCTCAGGATTTTAACTGGAGACTGGTCGAGACCTCAAATGGTTTATTTTCCCACTTTTTTTGTGATTGGATGAAAACTTAATTTATTTATTTATTTTTTTTATATTTTTACCACTCACGCTGCCTTCTTCAAAACAAATACTAACCACTTCATGATTTTGGACTTGAAAACTGTAGTTGGACACTTTGGATTCAGCTCCCCTCAGATCCCTTTCAATGGGTCATAAACTTGGTTTTGATATTTGTATGATCTTGATCACTAAAAGCTTAGGCCTTCACTCAAACTTGATCCCTAAAAGTCTTGGCTTGGTTTTGATACACACAAACATTGCCAACCATTATTACGTTTTTCAAAAATAAATGATCTTGTTTTCTATATGATTATTGTACAACTCAGGTTGCAATATGAGTGTCAATAGTGGAAAAAACAATAAAAATAAGCACACTTGTTTTGTCTTTATGGCCTCTGACGTTTCTAAAGTCCAACGTGAATATGACTTGCATTGGTAAATTATCGTTGCACACTGTAAGGCATGTTTAATGTAACAAAATAAAAAAATATACTCATTCATGTCAGTCAACTAGCTAATTAAGTTCTAAACAAAACACTGACAGTGTTTGCGTCTGGGGAAGCAATGATTTTCACATAAGCCCGCACCAGAAGGGCGGCATTTGTCTCTACACAGCTGTTTATTAGCAAAATCCTGCGGACAGTGCTGCCTTCACCAAAAACAAACACACATCCGCTCACTGATATCTCTGATGCTAACAATGAATGGCTAAAATTTTAAGCTAGCTGGCTGAGCGTTCCAATAAACCTTGCTTACAGAAAAAAATATTTTCTTACCTTTGCATATACTTAAATACCAAAAGATAAAAGACTGATAAAAAACACAAAGTAAAAATTCACAGGGAGGCTACAAAAACTGTTTGGTGCTCACATAATTCGTTTTGCGGCCCAGCACTGCTTCGTATTTCCGGTTCCGCTTCGTCGTCAAGGAGACAAACAGCGCCTTGCATTTTCATCCTTTTTTTTTAGCTATTGTTTCCCAAAAAAGACGTATTATATTGAAGTAAAATAAGATAAAGTAAAATTAAAGTAAACAACCCAACGCGTATATTCTTTGTTCTGTCCATTTTTATATGTTAAAAAATGTAAACAACAAAATAAATTGTATCTGTGGATGTTCTCAGTCATCCAGGACATCTTGAAAAAAGGTTTAAGTAAAAGCATCTGGACTCAGTTTTCAAGGTGAACACGTTTCGTCTCCAATTCCAAGAGACTTTATCAATTTTGAGTTCAACTGGTAAGAGAGCTGAGCTTATATCTCTAGAGGGAGGAGTTTCCCCTGAAACCAAACCTGATGGACCAGGCTGTTCTGGTCTCACAGTTGTTACCCATGAAAAAGAAGTGTGACTGAAAAGAAGATGTGGGAGTCGTTAAGGCTCAGGAGAGTCGTTAGTGACACTGCTCCATTCAGGCACAAGGTGTTAAGTGCCACTGCTCCATACATATGCAAAGTCATTAGTGATCCTGCTCCATTCAGGTGCAGGGTTGTTAGTGTCACTGTTATATTTAGGTGTTTGTTGTTCTAGAGCGAGGCTCTTTAGTTTTAGGTTTCAGAACATTTGGACATTGCTGATAGTAAGAATTTTGGCCAGAGAGGCCAGATGGTTTGAGAGAGGGGCGAAGGAAGCCATTTTTGTGAAAATGACAAAGCCCTCAATAAACAGAGGTGGCCTCAGATTCCTGTTGCCTAGTATTTACAACAGTGTTCTGAAATAAATTGTAAAATAATAAATTTGACAAGTAAAGAAAAGTCCCAAAAACACGTCAAATTTTATTGAAACAGTGCAAGACATATCAAACATTATAATTCATATTTTCTGAATCATCTTATGGTGTGCTATTGATACTTTACCGAGGTTATATCTGATGTACAGTAATTACTGTAAAATGCATGTTGACATAGATATTTAATTTAATGACAATTTAATTGCAAACACGTCCCATCAGTCAGTTCATTATTACCACATGGCCATTGGCAGAAGACAGTTGGACCAGTAGCACCAAATACTAGGTAGGTAACAGACAGATATTTGAACTTAACATAAGGCATTGACAAGAACATGAGAGAGTTGCTTCAAAACCAGCATAAAGTACTCCTGATGTTCATACGTGTTCTTTTGGTAGTCAGTCATTTGTTGGAAAAAAAACTAAAAAAAATTTAAAATGTGATGCCGATTCAAAGACAAGACAAGGTCCATGAATAAAAAGCACATAAAATACCAGTAACTCGGGTAAGTATTACACTTCGACAGAAATTTAAATAAAAAATGAAGTTGTCTTTATTGCACTGACTGACCAAAAACTGAATGATTAAAAAAAATTGGCTGAGCTATGTTATTAGATCATAATAGGCTTCACAATTTATAGAGACCTACAAAAAGTGATCAGGCTTGGGTCTCTGCTGCTCAAGGCAATTTACAAGGCATTATTGATTACATCTATAATTTTTCTAAACATTTTTCTCATATAATTTGCAAATATTACTAATCATAATGTCACTTTTTTACAATTTCCCTTTTATGCTCATTTACTTTGGACATTTTTTCTCACTGTCCAGCTACAACTCATTTTATAAAAAGCATACACACATATTTAAGAGGCAACCCATATCTGGTTGGAATAAAAATGCTTGATGAATCAATTCAGTTTTAACTAAACAAGTGAGGTTCACATGTTGACTTCATTTAAAGAAAACCATGGCTTATGACGACAGTACAGTGACTTTTATGGCAGAGTTAAAGGGATAGTTCGGTACTTTGTAAATGGAGCTCTAAACAATACTTATTTTATTTCTTTTATACAGTAAATAGTTGATAGCGTGGTACCAGTTTGGAGGAGCAGACAGGAGCAATGACCCCGAGATTCAACCATGTACTGTAATAAATGCATCCATTTTAAATAGGTTTAAAATGGATTTAAAACACAAAACTACTTGTTTACCAGTGTTTGTTTAAAGGTGATATAAAGATGGTAGTTATACAATTTATCCTTTGAGAGACAGGCCATACTTTGGTTTAAATAAGGTTGTAACACATAAAAACAGCAGCCCTATGGGGGAAAAAAAATCAATGTGAATATCTTGAGTATACTACGAACAATAGTTGTTGTTGGCCCAATTAGCCGCCATTCATAAAAAGAAATGTCACAATTCCCAACAATTCAAAAGGTAGCTTTTAAAACCACATTTACCCAAGATAGAACTATCCCTTGAAGCACAGACCTTTTACAATGTTTATTTAAACAAGATACTGCTGTGTATCTGATGAAAATATGAGCTTGGTCAATCCCTGCAGGTTTTTTATGGCATATGACAGGTTTGTAATTGTTTGCTGCATGGCCTTCACAGAGAGAGGCATAAGCTCAGAATTCAGTACTGAAAAGAGATGACGGAGTTTACTTTGTAGACGTGGTACGAGCGGTTCCAGAAAACCCGAGTGAAATAGTTTGTGTATGGTGAGTAGTTCATTTTGATTTCATGGCAGAATCTCCCGTGTTTGGAAAATGAGTAGAGCTCTCCTTTGTCATACACAACCTGAAAGAGACAGACAGTGACAATATGTTTCCAGTATAATTTAGTAACATAAGCAATAATCCTTCTCACATGTCCATTGGAGATGTCTAGCAGGTCTTTGATCCTACATCCTCGATTAAGGCTGAGCTCGTTACAAATGGCATCTTCTATAATCACGTAGCTGGTCTTTTGAGTTGTTAAAATCTTGTAAACTTCTTCAGCAGATCTCATTGCATACACCTGGTAGGGCTACGAGAGGAAACACAGTAATGAAGATGTTAGTTAGTCCATTTCTGGGGTTGCTGTGTGCGAAAAATCCTTGATCTCACTTACATCTTCACTTCTTTTCAGCAGGCCAATGTCGGAGAAAAGCGGTAAACTGGTCACGATGGACCCCGAGCACAGCTTCACAGTTCCTAGGAGCTGAGGGCTGCCTGCAAATACCGCAGCAATAGGAGCTTGTGTCCTAGACAAAGAACAAAATAAAAAGTTAAATCATTTCCCAGTGTTTTGAACAGCCTTGCAAGACTAACAAATATAACAGTTCAGTGGTACATCAAAACTCAAAACGCAATTTGGCGAGTCAGTGCCTTAAGTATACTTTCTAGACAGAATTGTATTCACTACCATCTTATTTAAACAAAACAATACAAAATTGTTAATGATAAACTATATATTCAGAAACAAAGCAATTTAATTGAATAATTTAAACATAAGCAGAAGTGAAAGACTGACTTGATCCAGCTGATCAGCTCGACTGTATCTGGATCATAAAACTCTTGAATATCAGACAACTCTGCCAAGACTCTAGGACAATACTGCAAAACACACAGGAATAATTTTTACTTTATTTGTCTGCAACAATATGTTTTGTAAATAATTTGATAAAAGCTGGAAATGTTACCTCTCTCCACAAACTGAAACAGATGATGGTAGGAACAGCTGTGCTTAGGGTTAAAGACTGTGAATGTAAAAAGGGACAAACAAAAGATTCATATTTCCAGATACTTCTTAAGTGTTGATTTTAGTTCATTTAAAAGCCCCCTTACCAGAACTACAGGGTGGATGGATTTCAGATTTAGCCACTTAAACACAGTCATCCACAGCTTTGGAGAACAGACACCAAACGCAGTAAACATACAAATGTACGGGGTCCACAAATACTTCAACCTGATGTACATACAAAAAAAACAAAGTTTACAGTTATCCTAATTCATAATTTTTCAACTGCTTATTCTTTTTGCTGCTTTGGTGTGAGATGGAGTACATCACCAATTCATACCTGTGCTGATACCCTACACTGACAACTATTCATTCACACTCACTTTAGTTAACTGTGGGCACTTTAAGTTCACCTGTTCTCCAATACTACATTAAAGTCCTAGACAGTAAGAGGAAGCTGGACTGCCCAAAGAGAACCCTGTAGCCCGGAAAATATATACAGTGTGTGTCACCAATACTAGCAAAAATATTACAAAATTAAAGCTTATTCATAGTAATAAACATACCCATCAAACAGCAATGCCAAAGCTCCAAAAAGTAAAGTGTGAAACACATGATAGATGACCTCTGGGTGCTCTCCTATTTTTCCATCTTCAAGTGTGTGTTTATCTTTCATTGGCTGACCACTGTAAGAAAATTAGACTGCCTCACTAAGAAACATGATTTACACCTCTACATCACATGAGGTGTTAAGAAAAGCGAATCTTTGTTAAGTCTCTGACCTGAGTCTTCTGTAGATGGTCTCGAGTGTGGACAGGAAACACACAGTCAGCACCAGAAAATAAAATGGCAGGACCGAGGCCTGGGTCAGTCGCAGAAATAAGTCCTGACCAGGTCTTTGGAAACCCTCTTGACACAGGAGGAAGTTTATGACAAAGTCACTAAAACAAGACAAATATTAGATTATAAACCATTTGGATTACAACAGAGGTGTGGCAGAGGAAAGGTCAACCAACCACAAATGACAAAATTCCTTATTATGCACATTATCCAAAAATCTAAAATTTTTGTTACAAAAATAGTTTTTATGTAACTCACGTTGTTGTGTTGAGCCCAAATTTTACTTCTAAGAACCTCAATATAAAGTCACTTTCAGTCACAGGTAATACTTTCTGTAAAAGGAGAAATTATAGTACTGAATGTTTTTTACTCATCTTTATCTATAATTTAATTAATTTAAATAAATCTGTCACCTTAATCAAATATGTGAAGGTGATTCCTGATGTGAAAACCAGGTGAAAATGTAGAAAGAGTTTAATTAATCTGGCAACAAAGGGACCCTTCTTCATTTTTTGCTGAAAAAGAAAAAAAAGCCTTTAGATGTTTACAATTATGTCTTTTCTACAACATCTGTTAAAAGGTCTCAGATCAAATAATCACAAAATTAAATCAGCTCACTACAAAGATCAGAAAGGACTCTGTAGGAAGTAACTAGACTATGAAGTAGCCGCTAACTCTACCTGGAAGTACCTCGCGAGCACTGAGCCGATGAGCAAACCGAGCAGAGGCGAGCTGAGCAGTGCCGGGTTTTGAAACTGGAACCAGTAGGCCAGCATGAGAGAGCTCAGGTATACTTTATAGATATCAGCCATCTTGTTCATCACCAAACACACAGAAACAAAATGAGTGCAAAAATATTCATACAATATATAACATTCGTCTATAATATATACATAACTTCAAGTGGAATGATATTTAATCTAGCCTTGTATTCCTGATTTTCAAGCTGTAATGAATGATTACTTTGGATTAATCTGCAGCTTATTACAACTCCTGAAGTAAGTCTCCTTAAGTAAAGATGCAGTTATTAACATATACAAAGGCCCATAGATTTTGTCTGTGGACACAGATAGCACTGACATTTAGCAATTAGTTCAAAACAATGTCCATGATGTCAGTTAAACATGATTGCTCTGTTGATGTTTGCAGATCAAGCTTTAGTCACACAGGCTTTGCTTCCTTTAATATAAAGCCTCTATTGGCAGATCACACTTTTGTTGATTAGTGCCAGTGGTGATTACCTTTCTTGGAGGAACCAGGTCAAAGGAGTCGAGCAGGAAAAGACAGAGGCCTTGAACAAAGAGCACATAGTGGCTGTACTCCCAGACCAACAGGAAAGTGAAAGTGGTAGCAGTCATGGTGAGATAGCAAAACATCTACAAAGAAACAAAATGCATTATTGGGATTAAAATAGATGTAAATGTTGCGGCTCATGTAAATATGAGAGCAATGGTAACAAGACTGCTCCTCTCGTGTAGCCTCTGCTTTGCCTCAACAATCTCAGTGATACAGTATTTAAAACACAAAGGAAAACAACAAATGTTACATAAAGGTATTAAAAGGGCTAATATGTTTTCAATTTGTTACACAATGCACTATAAAATAGGCCAAGAAAGAGGATATGAAGCAAACTGGAAAGTCTCCAATCCGTTTTGTAGATTGTTACAGTGGATGGAAATGAAGTATTGCAATGTATAGGATTGATATGTTTATTTAGATGAAATAAAAGCATGCCATGAGGGTTTAATTTTATTGTATAGAGACAAGAGTATAGGGGCAGAAAATTTCGTAGTTGATGCATTGTACCTCTGTAGCTGCACTGATGTTGTTACAAAGGAAACCCGTCAAAGCGGCCACTTGACAAGAGAAGTAAGGTAGGGCCCAGTTTTCTCGAAGAGGAATAGCATCATCTACTTTGGTTGTGTCTGTTCTGCAGAAGTAGTAAACTTTAACTTATTTGAACAGATGCGAATACATTACACTAAAAAGAGGAATTTGAGTTAATAATACCTCACCTGTTTATAACGTACCAGGCTACAGCTAACATGCCCGCCACCCAGGTTCCACTCAGGACCCAGCTGCAGACAAACAGGGCAGTGACACAGACCGCCTGGAGCCCGAACACTGCACCGACATAGAAATAGATGGGCTCCACAAAATCCTAGGAAATGACCAAGTTACATTAGACAAAATAGACACAACCAAAGAATAAAAAAATAATAAAATATTGGTCTTACCTGACTGCCACTGATTCTATAGATAAAGCTTGTGATGAGCTCAGGATACAGAGACAGTCGCTCCACTGCATTAATGGTCTGCCCTGACACAGTCCTGTTATCTACTGTCAGCTCATAAAACCCTTTATAAAAACATACAAGTTCAGTATTCCATTTTCAGGTCCCATTTAAAGGTGATAAATTGGGTATGTAATGTTATCAGTACAAGATGTAATTAGAAAACAAGTACCTCTCTGAAAGGATGGAGCAGTCACCATGTGCTTATAGTAGTAATAATAGAGCCCACTGCCCGCCTGAAAGGTGAGTTCACGCTCCAGCTCCTAAGGCAAAAAAATAAACATTATTTACAAGAATGTGCACAGAAAAATACTCATTTAGAAGTGAAATAACTGGCATATACTCCCACCTGTCTGGCTGAAAACCAGAACTTCCTGTCATGATATGCAGAGAGATACGCAGCATAAAGCACCCCACAGGCCACAGCTGCTACACATCCGAAGAACCCCTTCACCAACCACTGCAGGAAACTCGCTGAGCCATTACAGACGTATCAGTTAGGATAATTTACCAAGATAAGCTTTTACTGAACAAACAGCTTCTTATTTAAAACATACTTAAGGATAAATACACTATAGTGTGAAATAAAGGCTGCACTTTGTTTGTAGTAATGAGCTAAATATTTTAATAAATGAGTATAAAATAACTATTTTTATTACTAAAGCATAAACATAATGACATTCTATCTTGCTGGTCTCATTTACAAAACTGTAATTGCGGCTGGAGTAGTGTAGAATACTGATAAAAAGTATAAATTAATCTGAATTTTCCCCCCACATCATTAAGGCTAACGTTTAAATAGAGATTTTGTAAGTTTAATGCAGTGGATTCGTCTGGAATGTGTTTATATGGTAATGTGTTGGTAATCATTTACATTAACACGAGACAGAAGGTACTTACAGGTTTTCTGGCATTTCTTTTCAGGTTGTTTGGGTGCCTCTGACTCTTGCTTTGGAGCATCCCCTGTGTCTTTGAGGTGCTCTTCATTTGTCCCTTCACTATCCTCTGTACAAAGCGGCTCACTCACACCTGTTAACATTACTTGTTGGAATATTACAATCACAAATATTAATACAATTCTACAGTAGACTTAAAGTTGTAACCAGGAAGCAAAAACTAAAACAACACATTACTTTCAGCTAGCAAACCCATTGATTAGCCAAACATACCTTTATTCTTCTCCTCAATTTCATCTTCGACTTGACCCTCTTCTATATCTTCATCTAAAGCCTCTGTCTTCCTACATCTTAACTCGGTCATGACGAGACTAAATTAATCCAAACCTTTGATATTATGAGCGCAACATGCTAGCCACTACCTTGTAACGCTAGCGAGCAAGCCAACAATTAGCTTTGCACTATACGTATGAAAATAAAGAGCCAGTTTAAACTGTTTTATATATTAGAACTGGCATGTCCCGAACTAACTTTCCCAGAAATGGTTTCACAGATGCGGTTGGGTGTGATGCTTGATTTGCTGGAGGACTGAGCTCTGCAGGAAGGAAAGTCACCGGCAGCGGAAGCAGGGCGGAAGTAGCGATGACTCCAAAGAGCCTCCCTTCTCCAACAAAGCCGCAAAGAGCACAAACTTCCTTCTGGTCGATCACCATGGAAACTGGTATGCTGACTAAAGCTGTATTATGTAGGGAAAAGAAAATACTTCATGCTTCTTCCTGTTTTGTATGAGTGGCTTGTGGGTAGTTTGTAGGATTTGTTGCAAGCATACATTGTCATGGTCAGGACATGACACAAACATAAAAATAAAAATAATAAATCTTTATGTAACAAAATGAATAATCATTATGTAAACTGCCAAATAAACAAACTATTAAGTTGTTCAAGACGTTTATTTCAATACTTTTATTTTACTGCTGCAAACTATTCAAAGCACTTCAAATAAAAAAATTGTGACTAAGATTATTTGCCAATAAATAATTCAATATAAAAGTGACACAATCCATGTAGAAGTTAGTGCAAACAACAAGAAATAAATCAACGCATATTGCACAACTTCTAGCCAAACTTGTAAAACACTCACTACATAAAGTACACATATAAAATTACATGCAATTAACTTAGGAATTCTCTTTATTATTCATTTTGTAGTTTCTTAATTGAAGAATCTTCAGGAAAAGAAAAAAGAATCTGCTTCGGGCTACACTGTACAGATATAATGCCTCATTCTTCGTCGGATGAATTTGCTGAGATCTCTGGCCCTTGGGTTGGCACTTCCACGACCTTCGTTTCTGCAAAACGTCAAACCACATTTATTTTGCTTTAGAAGCTCCATTATTTAACTAAAACATGCATTGACTTATACAGACCTTTTACGTCACATCTTTCAAGGATGATTTTTAAGATTTTCTTTACTTCAAGATGGTGGGCCATTTTTATAAAGAGATCATCATCTGAAGAAGAAAGTGTTTTATTATGTTAGTAGATGGCTTACGTCAAATGTCCATGTTACTATATAACAACTATTTCAAAAGTTATATATTTTTTAAGCAATGGTCAGAAATTGTAGCTGGTCTTTACCTGTCTCAGTGGGTTTTCTTGACTTTTTGCTGCCCGTGTTCTTCTTGGTTGGTGTCCTGGATTTGTCTTTTGTCTGATTGTCTGATTTTGTCTTTTTGATCAGTGGCTCATCATCAGAGCTTTCGCTTGACAAATCTGTGGAACAGTGAAAACAGTATTATTAGTTCCAGTGGCTTTGAATTAAAGGCTCTTGTCAAGACTAAAACACCAGGCACCTTGTTCCTTATTAGAACTACTTTGCAAAATATGTGTCTCCATAACCATCGACAATGGCGCCTCAGACAAAGCGGACAACAAACAAGTCTTTAAAATTCCACAGATTACCTACTTTCTAATTGAGCTGTCATGGACTTTAACAGGTTCAGTGAGGTCTGAAGCCTCTGTGGTGTAGCTTTTAGGTTGGATTGCATTTCTCTGAGCAATGCCATGTCTAAGACTGGGGTGAATTTGCTGGGACGTCCACTCCTGGAAAGATTATCAACTGTCTTGAAAGCTTTCCACTTGTAAATAATCTTTCTCACTGTAGTGCGCTGAACTCCCAACTCTTTGGAAATGGTTTTATATCCCTTTCCAGATTGATATGCAGCAACAATTAGCTTCTGTAAGATCATCACTAATTTCCCTCCTTCTTGGCATTGTGTTACACACAACTAAAAGCTCCATGACAGTGTCAAAACCTGTGAAGACTTTCAGAAACTCCGTTTACAGCCTTTACAAGACAAACGGGGCTTCTCCGTATTTGCTTCTCAAAATAAATGCGCATGCACCCGATGTTTTTTTTTGGTTATGGCTACACCACTTGGACAAAAGACATTTAATCTCCACAGCGCTACAACTTTATAAACTATACGCTAAGTATTTGGAAAAGTATTTTACCTCGCTCAAGCAACTGAATTAATTAACATGACAAAAAAAAGAAAATAACTCTGAGGTCAGTATTAGTCTTATGATTACTTAACTCTGTCAGAAAATAGTAAATCTACTTACACTGTTTGGATTTTGATGCTGGTTTTCTTTTGGTTGGAGAAGACTTTTGCTTTGCAGGAGACTTTCTTGTTTTCCGTGTTACCAGTGGTTCATAATCTGAGCTTTCAGTAGAAGACTCTGCATATTTAACTGAACAAACAAAATCAAATCAGTTTTATTAAAAGCGAGATATTTTGAGATGTGACAAAATCCAACAAATACCTATTTTCTTTGCTGCATTTCTTTTGGATTTGGTTTCATTTTTAAATGTTGTTCTCAGATTACGGGTTCTTCTCTTGACTATTTTACTCAGCGGCTCATCGTCAGAGCTATCGTCGCTGCTAAGGGCCTCTGTGGAAAAGAGACAAAAATGATTGCTAGATTAAAAGTACTGTTATGATAAAATTACTGAAATACACTCACCTAAAAGGATTATTAGGAACACCATACTAATACTGTGTTTGACCCCTTTAGCAATCAGAATTGCCTTAATTCTATGTGGCATTGATTCAACGAGGTGCTGGCCTATATTGATAGGACAGCATCTTGCAGTTGATGGAGATTTGTGGGATGCACATCCAGGGCACGAAGCTCCCTATCCACCACATCCCAAAGATGCTCTATTGGGTCGAGATCTGGTGACTGTGGGGGCCATTTTAGTTCAGGGAACTCATTGTCATGTTCAAGAAACCAATTTGAAATGATTCGAGCTTTGTGACATGGTGCATTATCCTGCTGGAAGTAGCCATCAGAGGATGGGTACATGGTGGTCATAAAGGGATGGACATGGTCAGAAACAAATCTCAGGTAGGCCGTGGCATTTAAACGATGCCCAATTGGCACTAAAGTGTGACAAGAAAACATCCCCCACACCATTACACCACCACCACCAGACTGCACAGTGGTAACAAGGCATGATGGATCCATGTTCTCATTCTGT
Source organism: Neodontobutis hainanensis (assembly GCA_024349245.1). Lineage (NCBI taxonomy): Eukaryota > Metazoa > Chordata > Actinopteri > Gobiiformes > Odontobutidae > Neodontobutis > Neodontobutis hainanensis. The sequence continues at coordinate 2,134,439 of JALDNG010000037.1, forward strand.
TTACGCCACATTCTGACTCTACCATCTGAATGTCTCAAAAGAAATCAAGACTCATCAGACCAGGCAACGTTTTTCCAGTCTTCAACTGTCCAATTGTGGTGAGCTCGTGCAAATTGTAGCCTCTTTTTCCTATTTGTAGTAGTGATGAGTGGTACCCGGTGGGTCTTCTGCTGTTGTAGCCCATCCGCCACAAGGTTGTGTGTGTTGTGGCTTCACAAATGCTTTGCTGCATACCTCTGACGAGTGGTTATTTCAGTTAAAGTTGCTCTTCTATCAGCTTGAATCAGTCGGCCCATTCTCCTCTGACCTCTAGCATCAACAAGGCATTTTCTCCCACAGGACTAACGCATACTGGATGTTTTTTTTTCTTTTCACACCATTCTTTGTAAACCCT